>CM030373.1:31812042-31940511 GCA_003604175.2 Clonorchis sinensis | reverse complement strand
TGTCCGTGCAGACCGAGAAGCCTGGTGGACCCGAAAGGCCGAAGAGATGGAGAACGCAAAGAATGCTGGAAACATCCGAAAGCTGTTCCACTTGATTCGTTCCACCGGTCCTCGGAAAACTCTTGTCAGCGAAATAATCAGAGACCAAAATGGCTCCCTGATATGCAACGTTTGGACCGCTGGGCACAGCACTTCGAACATCAATTCAGCTGGCCCCCTGCTACCTCCAATCCAAAATCCTGGCCTTCAACAGAAAGGTGGACTGTGAAGTGTCCGTGGATTTCTCTACTCAAGTGTCATCGTGCTGCTGGTCCTGACGGCCGTACACCTGCCGTACACACCGTACACTTGCAAGGATGGCGGTGGGGTCCTCAGCCAGTGCCTGTCTAGCCTGTTTGGGTGAGTCTGGGTGAAAGATACCGTCCCAGACAACTAGGGGATTTCGTGTTTAATCCAAGAGCAGAGGCCAAATGGATCTTCCTCTCCTGTGAACAGTTAGGAGTACTCCTCGACCACGGACTGTACTGACGGCACATTGCAAGATGAAAGCTTCCGGATATGAAGTTCGCTCACGGCGGGGCTTGAGTAACTTTCAAGTTTGACTGAACCATACTTTGTCACCAGGTTTTCCCGCCTCAGGTCAACCCCGGATTTTGCGCTCTTGAAAAAATCTACTCCCAAGATTGTCTGCTTTATGTCCGGGCTGATCAGGAACTCGTGCTGAACCAACCTGTCGCCCAGGCGCATTGAGTGCTTTGACCATCGGTTAATTTTCAGTCAGTATCCGTTCAGCTGTAGCACCCTTTCGGTGCCTAACTGCCATGCCACCCGAAGGTTGCACGAGGGCTGGGATACTGCCAGGTTGCCCAAGTCTCGACAGGGGAAGTCGAGAGGCAGAGGTCGGGTTCGAACCACGGACCTTTCGGTCAGTAGATTCGCGCTCTAACCACTTGGACCATCTCGCCCACTGCTCTGACGGCTAGCGCACACGGTTTGCATTCAGCTTCGCTCCCCCTGTCTCAGCGATACCCCTGCTCCCGTATCGAGTACGCACAACTCCCTCTTGCCGTCTATTTCGATAACGGCTTGTATAGTAGCCTGTGTCACTGCACTAACTGCAACCCACTCGGAAAAAGAGTAATGCAAAGTTTTATTATGTACAGGTGGTCGGGTAGGGCAACATTGATTCTTCCAGTGGCCAGGTATGCCGCGTTTGTAGCATCGGCTCGTTCGGCTCGTACTGAAGCGTGTTCGGGAAGCTGGCCTGCGGATAAATGAAGCCCATACACAGCTCGCTCGAGGTTCGGTGAGACTTCGTGGGCATAGTGGGTCAAGGAGAGGTTGGACCACAGCCGGAAAAACTGACAAAGATTGAGGAGTGGGCAATCCCCAATTCAAAGCAGTCCTTACGGCAGTTTCTCGATCGAGCAGCATACTACAGCCGGTTTGTCAAGGATTTCAACACGATTGCTGCTCCACTGTACGAATTGCTCTGTCGACATTGGTGCTTCCAAGGGCCAGGAATGCCACAGTTGTAGCATCCGCTCGTTCAAACATACTTCACAGTTCTGTCTTCATGGGGGAAAGCAGTTCGGTTAGTCGGTCCACTTTGGTCCGCAGGTCATCCACTGGTGCATCCATCTCGCTTCTCCTGTGACTGCAGCGTGGCCAGTAGCGCCTCGGCCAATTCGCATGTCAGATGCACCAGATCCTCCGTGTTCAGTTGGCCACCAACCACAACCAAGCGCCGGCTGCACACCTTCGACAGACTGGTCAGACAGCAACTGTTGGGGCAATACCCCTTCTAATCCCGGCAAGGCACAATTCAGCCCCTGATACAGACTGGCGAACACCGTCGGGTCACATCTTGGTCCCATCCTGGCCGCCTTGAACCGCCTCATGGCCTCCTGGCGGTCGGCCGGTGTGTAGAACTCGGCTTCCTTCGCGGTGACCCAGTCCATTTTCCGAGGGCCCCTTCTGGCCGCATCCAGGGCCGCCTTGGCCCGGCCTCTGAGGAGGGTCTTCAGTGCCGCCAACTTACCCCTGTCGGTCTCCAGTCCAGCTGCCTCCGCAACATCCCCGAAGTCTTCCAGGAAGGCCCGCATATTTCCATCCTCAAAAGGTTGTGGCCACGGAATCTTCATCCGTATCCTGCTTAAGGCACCAAATGTACGGAGGAAAGCTCTTCGCCGCGAAGTTGTTTATTAGCAAACACCAACTAAGCAGTTACAAACTACTGGACAGGAAAGTAAACATCTCATATGCACCCTATTTTTATAAACCGAACATCCTCACGCGTCTTCTTGAACCTTCATGGATATCCACTGACTATTACGCAGCTGTACACAAACGCTGCAAATCAGTCCCACAGGTCCCGCAACAAACCCATGGGGGTGCACCTTCTATTAGACACGAGGCGGAGTAACGAGAGAACGGCACACTACTGGCATGCTCCATCAGCAGCATCCACCGTTACGCAAATAGAAGCCATCGAAATTCTCAGCAACGAGAGGAGAAACTACGTCATCCAGGGGCAAAAGCCCCGGGCAAAACGGACTCTTGGAGGGCGAAAACCCCCTGCAAACGAAGAGCAGTTCTCGGAACCTTGGACTCAAACCCCGCGTACAGCTATTAAATCTGCTAACCTCGCTGGTAGCACACTTCTCAGCTCCCCACCTTCGGACGCAGAAGGGAGGGCTGAAGTGCATATCCATACACTGCCTGTCTTTTCGACAAACTTCGCGATATTAAACAGTCAGGTTCCTTGAAAAGGCGTCCATAGTCGCACTTACAAAGACCTGGCTCACAGCAGATGTCTCTGACGCGGAGATCTCAATAGATTGCTGCTCCACTTTCCGAGCTTATTCGAAACGCGGGAGGGTAGGTGGGGTTGCTTCATACTTACGTGCGGTCCTACCCATCCCGATTGTCCTGCCTGACACTACTCCTGCACCTTTGTATGATGCACTGTGGATTCAATTCACGCTGCGTGGGACCGACTCTCTTCCTGGCATGATCTACCGTTGCCCCACGAGTAGATTGGAACATGACCAGTTCTTCACAAAAACCTTTGAGAAACTCTCCTTCAGCTACCACTTCACATATCATTTGCTGGTAGGTGGTTTTAACGTTCCCGAGGCCTCCTGAATAGTGTTCCAGTGCATCGGGTCTAGTGGACATTGCATCAGCGCTGACCGAAGTTTTCAACAAAACGCTTGGACTCAACATGTCGTCACACCCATCAGATGCGCAAACTAAATGCCATCCCTACTGGATTTGGTTATCACCAACAAAAGACACTTCGTTGATCAAGTGTTAATTAAAGCTCCACTGGAACATGGTGACCACCGCGTGCTACTGGGCCAGAAATCCGGAACCACAGACGTGGATTCGGAACTTCTTACGTGCAGATTTCCCAGAAATGAGTAGCTCCCTTAAGCAACTCAAACTGGGACTAGCTACATTTGAAGAGTAATACAGGACCATTGTCCTGAAAATTCATGAGGTTGACGCTATGTTCGTCCCAAAAAACAGTGCGCAGTCGGACGGACAAAAAGCTACCTAAGAAAATTCGGCGTCTTCTGGAAGAGGTCGCAACTATTTTTTCGAAAGATAACTACAGGTGACGAGCTGCATTTCGTAAAATGCGGAATCCGTCAATGGAACGTACGAAAGCAAACCATAATACTGGACCCCGCCCGGGAAAACAAAAACGTGCTATCTATATACGTGAGACAACGCCGAAGAAATAAGCATACCGTCTTTTCCTTGAGAAACGGAAACGGGGAACCCACAAGTAACACAATAGTGGTATCTGAAGTCTACAGAGAACAACATGCAGGCCTGTATTCTGACCCAACGACTTCGTCACACCCAGTCTTGTCAAGATGTAACTACAAACGGCTTCCAACCAACGTGGTCTTCACTGAGAAGGACATTCGTCAACTCTTGCACAAGACAAATCCTTTCAGCGCGCCGGGACCATCTGCGGTCCGTCCAAGGATCCTGAAAGAAACGTCGCTCACACTGGCAAACCATTTCTGTTTGGTGTTTTGTCAGTCGCTGGACGAAGGCAACCTTCCCTCTGCTTGGAAGGAAGCGATTGTCACGTCAATCTGCAAAGCTGGTGACCGAGTATCGCCCGGCAGCTACAGGCTTATTAGACTTACTAGTGTACCGTGCAAGGTGACGGAACGCATTCTGAAGCGGGCCATTTTAAATCATCTCACCAACAACAGCTTGATATCCCCAGTGCAACACGGATTCCTTGCGTGACGAACATTCCTGTATTTATGGACAGCTTAATCCAAGCTAAAGACGAGGGACTCATGCCGGGTGCCATAATTTTTTACTTCTCAGAAGCAGTTGATCGAGTCTCACACGTCCCGCTACTCCAGAAACTCGTCTTAAGGGGTTCAAGGGAGCGTTCCTATCAGACAGAACATTCCGGTCTCCATTGAAGTTCTTCAAGTCTCCGTTTTGGGACGACCGCTGTTTCTGATCTACTTCAATAAGTTTCCAGATGTCCCTTTAAGTTCATATCTCCTTTTTGCGGACGACTTGAAATCCCAGAGTTCAAACGTAGACGCTGCAAATCAGTGGTCGTTGGATTGGCACCTTCCCCTGGATGACGGAAAGTGCATCCATACGTCATTCGGAGGAAACTGGGTGAACGCCTTTGTAGTGGATGGTGAGAATGGACCAAAAGACACTATGAGGATAGATACCAAAAAGGGTTTGGGTATCTGGCTCTCTTCAAACATGTCCTTCTCGTCATGAGAAATCGGCTCACAAGGCATTCGCCGTTCGACGGATGATTTGGCGCAACTTCCCACGTATTACTCGCATGAACTTCCAGATACTCCATGAAGCCTACGTCAGACCGATTCTTGAGTACGCCAGCCAAGTTGTTTACTCAGGACGCAAGAAAGACGTTACCGTCGTTGAGCGTGCGCAACGAGCTGCTAGGTAAATGGTCACTAGCCTTAAATTCGTTGATTATGAAACGCGGCTCGCGGTACTCAGTCTATTACCCCTGGAGTATTGTCGTCTCCGAGGAGACCTAATAGTTACTTAAGCCCTGTTTGTACAAGGTTTGGTCAACAGAGACTTCACCGTTGACCTAACTAACACGCGGCGGGAGCAAGCTATTCAAGGTCAGAGCACACGTTTATTAGGCAACAGTGTTTCTCATTTCGGGTAGTTGGCGCATTAAATAACCTTCCTCCGACGGTTGTTCAAGCTGTATCTAGTACCCAGTTCAAACCAATTTTAGACGCCCTTTAGTTGAGTGCTCGCGTCGGCAAGCTTACTGCGCTGCACTGAGAACTTAAAGAGCAGTGCTACACCCTATTTTCGCTTGTGCCTTTCAGGTTAACAGAAGCCGCTGAACGACAACAACAAGCCTGACCCGGAAAGTTTGGGCGAAAGCCTCGATCCTGTGTATCAATCCGGGAAAGACAGTTGAACCCAAGCATATAATGCGGGTAACTTGACGCATCAGAAGACAAAGTCGACCACAATCTCTCACGATATATAGGCATTGTGTACTTGATGCCAGATGCGGCCAGAATGAGCGCAGTCAACCATGACAGTCCATGTCCAGGTGGAGACGACCGAACATCGAGCGCACCAGGCGAAATTATGAGGAGCCCACTACAGATATAACGAGGGGACTGTTTGATTGGTCAGAACAGGCCAATCAGAATGGAGTGTTTGTGGCATGACCCCTCTCCGCATCTCGAAGATGTGGTTACGGATTCACGGATTGATACACAGGATCGAGGCTTTCGCCCAAACTTTCCGGGTCAGGCTTGTTGTTGTCGTTCAGCGGCTTCTGTTAACCTGAAAGGCACAAGCGAAAATAGGGTGTAGCACTGCTCTTTAAGTTCTCAGTGCAGCGCAGTAAGCTTGCCGACGCGAGCACTCAACTAAAGGGCGTCTAAAATTGGTTTGAACTGGGTACTAGATACAGCTTGAACAACCGTCGGAGGAAGGTTATTTAATGCGCCAACTACCCGAAATGAGAAAAAATTTGCCCAATGAAAGTGTGCTCCCTGGGCCTAAAAATCGTACCATGTCACCGCCGTGTGTTTGCTGAGCCAACGGTGGAAAACTTGTTGGCCAAGCCTTGTTCAAACACGGCATAAGTAAGAATTAGAGCTCCTCGGAGGCGACGGTACCCCAGGGGAAAGAGGTCAAGCACCGTGAGGCGCGTTTCGTAGTCCACGGAATTGAGGCCGGCAACCAGATTCGTAGCAGCTCCCTGGACACGTGAATCCGTGACAGGCTCAAGGAGGGCTACGTCTTTCGTGCGTCCTGAGTAGACAACTTTGTTGGCATATTCAAGGAGCGGTATGAGATAGGTCTCAGAGCGTACGTGGATGTCCATACAAGTAATGCCGGAGAAGGTGCTCCGAATCATATCGGATGCCATATTTTTCGACTTCTCAAAAGCATTGGATCGAGTCCCACAGGTCCGGCTGCCCCACAAACGCGAGTCTTACGGGATTCAAGGGAAAATCCTACACTAGATCAAGGCATTCATATCAGACAGATCATCCCGAGTGAAAGTAGGCTCGACCTACTCTTCTGCGGCGCCGGTTCTCCATTGGAGTTCCTCAGGGCTCCGTTTTGGAACCTTTGCTGTTTCTGATATACGTCAATGACCTTCCAGATGTTCCTGTAAGTCCACGTCTACTTTTTGCGGACGACTTGAAATCGTGGACTTCCAATGCCGGTGCCCTCCAAGTTGATGTAGACGCCGCAAAACAGTGGTCGTTGGACTGGCACCTTCCTCTGAATGACGAAAAGTGCGTCCATATGTCATTTGGAGGAGACTCAGAGAACTCCTTTGTCATGCACGGTGAGAAAGGACCAGCAGACACCACAAGGATAGATGCCAGAAAGGATTTGGGTATCTGGCTCTCTCCAAACCTGCCCTTCTCACTGCACCTTGAGAAATCGGCTCACAAGTCATTCGCTGTTCTACGGACGATTCGGCGTACCTTCTCTCGTATTACTCGCACGGACTTCCAAATACTCTATGGGGCCTATGTCAGACCGCTCCTTGAATATGCCAACCCGGTTGTCTACTCAGGACGCACGAAAGACGTAATCCTCATTGAGCGTGTCCAGCGAGCTGCTACGAAAATGGTTGCCGGTCTCAAGTCCATGGACTACGAAACGCGTCTCGCGGTGCTCGACCTCTTTCCCTTGGAGTATCGTCGCCTCCGAGGGGACTTAATTCTTACTTACGCCCTGTTTGAACAAGGCTTGGCCAACAGGTTTTTCACCGTTGACCCAGCAAACACACGGCGGGGACACGGTAAGAAGATTTTTAAGCTCAGAGCGCACACCTTCATTAGGCAAACTTTTTTCTCATTTCGGGTAGTTGCTGCGTGGAATAACCTTCCTGAGACGGTTGTCCACGCTCCCTCTAGAACTCAGTTCAAAACACTATTAGACACTTATTTACGCGAGTCCTCGCTCTGGCAAACTTACTGCCCCGCGCTGAGAACTTAAAGAATATTGCTACACCATATTTTCACTTATGCCTATCAGGTGAACGACAGCTGCTGAACGACAAGAACAAAACCGACCCAGGAAACTTGTGCGAAAGACTTGATCCTGTGTATCAATCCGTGAATCCGTGAATCATCCGTAGAAAGGCGAGTACCTTTTGTGTCCATTTCTCATGGTGCAGTGAGAACATGTTTGAAGAGAGCCAGATACCCAAATCCTTTTTGGCATCTATCCTCGTGATGTCTTCTGTTCCGTTCTCATCATCCATGACAAAGGCGTTCACTGAGTCTCCTACAAATGACATGGACGCACTTTTCGTCATTCAGATGAAGATGCCAGTCCAGCTACCGCTGCTTTGCGGCGTCTACATCCATTTGTTCGGCACTGGCATTGAAACTCCACGATTTCAAGTCGTCCGCAAAAAGTAGACATGGACTTGAAAGAACATCTGGAAGGTCATTGACGTATATCATAAGCAGCCGTCGTCCCTAAACGGAGCCTTGAGGAACTCCAATGGAGAAAAGTAGGTCGAGCCTACTTTCACGCGGAATGATCTCTCCGATAGGAATGCTTGATCCTATGCAGGATTTTCTCTTGCTTCCCGTAGACTCGAGGTTATGGAGCAGCGTGATGTCTTTGAGATGTCGAGTGAATATGGCATCCGATATGAATCTCTCGTCCTTTGCTTGGGTCCATAAATATGAGTATGTTCGTCACGCGAGAACGGTTAGGGGCAAATCCGTGTTTAACTGGAGATATCAAGTTGTTGGAAGTGCGGTGAATTAGGATGGCTTGCCTCAGAATGCGTCACATCACCTTGCATGTCACGCCAGTGAGGATTACAACCCTATAGCTGCCAGGCGATAGTCGGTCGCCAGTTTTGCAGATTGACGTGTCAGTCGCTCCCTTCCAAACGGAAGGCAGGGAATTTTTGTCAAGTGACGGACGGAACGCCAGATAGAAATGAGTTGCCAGTGTAGACGACATTTCCATCAGGATCCTTGGATGAACTTCGTTGGGCCCAAATGCGCGGAATGGCTTGATCTTCTGCAAGAGTTGACGAATGTCCTCCACCGTGAATACCAAGTCGGTTAGAGGCCGTTCGTGGGTACGCCTCGACAAGGTTGGATGTGACGAGGACGCTGGGACTGAATACAGACCTGCATAGTGATCTCTGTAGAACTCAGATACCACTATTGGGTCACTCGTGGGTTCCCCGTTCCTGTCCCTCACAAGTAGAAGATGGTAGGCTTTTTCCTCCAGCGGTGTGTCACGCACTTGGATAGCATATTTTTGTTTTTCCCTGGGTGAGTTACAGTAGCATGGCTTGTTTTCGAGCGTTCTGTTGGCATTTCTCTTAGTTACAGCAGTTCAGCACTTTACGAAAGTCCAGTTCATCTATTGCGTCATCTGTAGTTAACTTTCTGAAAAATAGTTGTGACCTCTTTTATGGTCCGTGTCTAGACAGACTGAGTCTATGTGACATACTAATCCAGATTAAACACGCAAGTTCCATCCTGGTCGCTTCACTTGTTCTATTCATAGATAAGTCTTCGTCTCTAGGGTGTACTGCTGGACGGGACAAACGAATCGTTTTGTTCGTATTCGCTGGCGAATTTTCAGGGGACCTGTGCAAAACGATGGGCAGATTTACAGTTAGAACTGTCTTTCGGACTGTCCGCTGAATTTCCACAGTTTTTCGCACCTTCTAGAACACGTTAACATAAAGTGTATTCGCCGTCGGACTCTGAAGAAATCGGTTCTTTAGATGTACGGTTCCAAACATTCGATTTATTCGTTCCTTCATCAGTAAGGCAGTCTGTCAACGAGGTGAACGGTAAGTTAGCATAGACTCACAATCAGTGAACGCACCTTTGTAAGACGACGAACGTTGAAGTACTTTGGCCAGCGCCGCTACAAAAATTCCAAGTGTTCCGGCGCGCCGCATCTTTATCCAGGAGGCCTTTGGAGCGATGAGTTCACCTACTAGCTGGAGAGGAGTGAAATGGTAGCTGGAGGAGAGTTGCTCAAGTGTTCGCATGAGGAATTGGTCATCTTCTGGAGGACTCAAACGGCTACTGTAGACCACACCGAGAAGGGGAGAATCGGACCCGCGCAGCGGGACTTGAATCCACAGTGCATCGCGAAAAGGTGTTGTTGCAGAACTGGTATCAGAGAGGGCAATGGGAATGAGCAGGACCGCTTGTAAATACAAAGCAACCCCACTAGCCCTCCCTTGACCGTGATTCTTCCGTGCTTATCCTCCAAACGGAGTTGTAGCTTCTCCGTCGCCATTAAGGGTTTTCTCAGGCTATCGTGCCCACCACTCCAGGCCATCATTGAGGTTGGAAGACAGGGGTATATCTTGCCATCGTAGCATTCGTTTGTCAGATGGTTTAGCAAGGTGTGCTACCGCTGTTTTTTTTAGATAAAGCTATGGTTTCGGCGTATATTCCAGTCTTTCGTTTATTCGGTGGCTACTTATCTGACGCATAGAGGTATGCTGAATTCTTCTCCCGGTCAGAGTAAATTTGGCAGTGACACTGGCAGGCGCATGATATGTAGCAGCTCAGTGCCCCTATTGTGGCGTTTTGTATCTTTCTTTTGCTTCCATTATAACAATATTTTTTCCATTGCACAAACGTTTTTTGTTTGAATACAAAAAACTACAGAAACGCGCATTTATACAATTTCACGCAATACAAACGTGGTTTCGTTCTTTCACTCTCTCTTTTGATTTCACTCGCGCGGTCATTCGCGAGCTCCATGTGCTAACTCTCGTAGCAAAACATTTCAGATCATCTTCGGATCATATTATCTGTGAGAACTGTTCAGAAGAAGACCCCTGGATAACCATGACTGGATTATAGTTTATTCCCTGACCCGGGCAATCGACGAACTATTTCAAAGAGAACAATTCTAAGTGGGTCTGTTCCATCCGACCTCTTCATTATTGTATACTCAATCTAGCGTTATTATTTTTATTTCTTTTGCACACACTGTTGGTAAAATAGCTTTTGGGTAGTCAGACCGCTACACTATAAAACCCCATATGCTTCAGCAGAAACTACATTGCAACAGGTCGATTGGCAGAAGTTCATGAGGCAAAAGGATGGTCATGGCTATTTCCCCGAAGCACCCTCCATCAGTTATACTGAAGCTTTAAAGGCAGCCACGTAGGCGCGATTTTATTGTTTGTGTGATTCACTGAGCGGGGTTGAGATCGTCAGAAGCGTATACCCGTAGGCTTATACACTCTTTGGGGCGATCAGCAGACGGTACTCCCATGTTATATCATGTATCAGCAGTGCATCGTGTTGTAATTAGTTTTCTTGTGTTGACGTTTAGCTTGGCAGTGATCCTCCTGTGTGACACGTTCAGGCGATCCTTTACACTGTAATGTACCCTGGACTTCGGATGGATTGTCTCAGTTTGACGTAGCCCACACACGTTGCTGATAGAGGTTGTCTGTGCAAGGTTGTTACGACGCGTATCGAATAATTTAGCAGCCGCCAATCAATATGATACGTGCTTCGGATAAGGCGGTTTCTATCCCCATTGTGGAGGATCGTGAACCAAGCTACCTCTGCTCCAAGTACTTGGGGCCGGATTCATTCCTCCCACGATAAGTCCTTTTTCTGTGTTCGCTTTTCAGTGGAAAAATTCCGGACAGACTTCGTTGGTCCGAATAAGTTAGTGTAATTAAGTGGTGCATACGAGTCCTCCCAAAACTCACCGATTCGCAGATTCATGCATAGGATCCAGGCTTCTGCTCAAGCCTCTCGGGTTCAGTTTGTTTGTTTCGTTCACCGGCTTTGTTTCAACTGTAAGGCGAAAGCAAACATTGGGTATATCACCACTCCTTAGTTTCCCAGCCCACATATAAAGCATCTAAAATTGCTCTAAGCTAGCCTATAGCTGCGGCGGGAACGACCGTCAGGAGGAAGTTATTCCACGCACCAGATACCCGAAATGAGAAAAATTGTTGCCTGGTGAAAGAGGACTCTCTGAGCGTTGAGAACGTATTACCATGTCCCCGCCGTGTATTAGTTGGTTCAATAGTAAAAACCTGTCACCCAACCCTTGTCTAAGCAGCGCGTAAGTAGGCATTATGCCCCGCTGGAAGCCCGGTATGCTAGGGCAGAGTTAGCACCCCAAGACGAGTCTTATAATCAATGGTTTTGAAGCCAGCTACCATCTTTGTGTCATCACGTTGGACGCGTTCAACGGGGTCGCGAACTGCTTGTGTCCTAGGCAGACAAAATTGTTGGCATATTTAAGAACCGGTCTGAAGTAGACCGCATAAAGCATCCCGAAGTCTATGCGAGTATTGCAGGGGAGGGTGCGCCGAATCATCCGTCGAACGGCGGATGCCCTTTGGGCCGACTTTTTATTGTACAGTAAGAAGGATATTTTTGACGAGGTCCAGATGACCACATCCTTTTTGGAATTTATTTGCGTAATGTCTTCGAGTTTATTCTAAGCGTGCAGGACGGAGGGGTTCACCGAGTTTCCTCCGAACGCTATATGGATGCTACTTTTTTAGAAGATGCCAGTCAAGCGACTACCGCTGCGCAGCGTACACATCCGTTTTGGAGGGCACTAACTTCGAAACTCCAGGATTCCAATTCGTCCGTAGGAAGCGGAAGCGGAATTGAAAGAACATCTGGAAGGTCATTGGCATAGATCAGAAACAGGAATTGTGCTAAAGCAGCACGTTGAGGAGTTTCAATAGAGCCCAGCGTCGAAGAGCGTAAGTCGAACCTATCTTCAATCGATCGAAACTTCTTAATTAAGCCTAGATTTTTTTCCTTGAATCCCATAGGACTCGCATTCGTGGAGCTGGAGGACTTGCAAGGCTCAACATACCGCCTTTGAGAAGTAGATAAACATGGAGTCCGATATGATACACTTCTGCGGCTACGACCAAGCTTTCTATATGGGTGAGCATGTTCTTCACTCGAGGAACACTTAGGTTACGGTCTATTATTTGCGTTACTAACCCTCACACCCGTCGTGCCATTATCCTGATTTTACCATTTTGTTCATGCCTGGTGGTACGCCACCCACGAGCTGGAATAAACGTTATTATTGTTATTATTATTACTGCATTGCATCCCCTAACACGTTATGCCATTGGCCCACAATATGTCCTTAGCTGCCGGAAGATAAGCGCTCGCCAGCTTTGTCGATCGCCGTGACAATCGCTGCCTTTGAAGCAGAGGAATGGCTGTCTTCGTCGAACGACTGAAGAAACATTAGATAGAAATGCTCTGTCAGCGTAAGTAAATTCCTCCAGGGTCCTTGGATGGACCTCATTTTGCCGTAATACCCCGGAGGAGTTTGTCTGGTGCTGTGGTTGACGAACATTCTCCTCTGTGAGGATGAAGTTGATCTGAGGCTCTTCGTAATTATTTCCTGTCAAGTTTGATAATATGGGGTTACTGGACCAGGCCACAGGCATGCATAGTGTTATTCTCAGGCCCCAGATACCACTATTTGGTTGTTCGTTGTTCTCTTATTTGCGTCTATCGCGCAGAAAACAGCTGGTTTATATCTTGGGTGGTTCCTGAGGTACTCTAGTAGTACATTTTCCGGGTCAGGATATTTTCGTGCTGCGTGTTTTCGTGTTCGAGTGATGGATTTATGATTTACGGCGGCTTCGTATCCTATGATATGCGAACTCAACTTCTATACCCCCTGTTTTATTTTCTCAGCAGTGGTATGTCCCTCGACTCCAGTGGACGCCGGATCCTTCGGGTCAACTCCTTGTCCGTTCGACCGCGTGCTGGTTCGTTTGTGAGGAACAGCGTACCAACCTCGTGGGTTTTCTGGACAATGGTTCCTTGGGCCCATTCTTTGAGGCTGTTCCAAGTTTAAACTGGTCAAAAAAGATATGCGTTGGCGCAGACAGCCCAGTCACTTCATCGATATAAAACTTTTGTTCTTGACCAGTATGGCAAAGAGTTCGACGGCTACGCAAGGAAGGCGAGGCCGATGGCCTAAATTCGTCAGTCACTGCTTGATAGCTATATCTGCCAACGTTGCCATCCATTAATTTGTATCTTCCCATGGTTCCTGCTCGAGGGAACCGAGGCCATCAACTTGGCTGACTTAACTAGCGAGAATATTTGCTTCGTTTTCAAGTAACGAAACGACCCTCTTTGCCCTCTTCACGCAGGGCATGGCTGTGCAAATAGACAATTCGGAGCACATTGTCCTTCGCCGCGTAAAACGCATGACCTTGACGTCGTAACCTACTTTTTGTGTCGGCCTGGCCTATCGGGGACGAGCTGAGGTACGTAATCATTAAAGTTGGACATTCTCATCGAACTATAGCAACTTTTCGAATATGCCAACACTGAAAACGTGGTCTCCAGAGGCCTTCCGTAAACCGTGGCTGCTCATCTAGTACATGAATTTGGGTAGATCGCATTGCATCGCCCTGGAGGCCTTGCTAATGTCCTTTCGGTACCACAAATGTCTGAGGCGTACAAACGCCGCACTGGCGTTCACTATCCGGAAGGCTAATTCATAATTAGCCCATTCACATGGAGCCAAGCGGACGCGCCGATAATAACAATAGGTTTATTCCCCAACTTGTGGGGAGCACACAACTCGGGGCATGATCAGCCGCTACAACGGGAACATGGCGGACGGAGACACAGAAGGGGAGGTCAGACCAAAGAGACGGGCTTACTAGGTGATAGGTAATCGTAAGTCGTAAAAAAGAAAAACCCGGAACAGTGGGGCCTTTGGTACGACTAGTTCAATGATGAGGCTGGTTAACTTGAACTGAAAGTGAGAAGCCGGTGCTGGGCTTGAGTGACCTTGGGCGGTTGAGTAAATGGCCAGGGCCGAGGAAGGCATAAGTGGGGATGAAGAGATAGTGAAATTCAAAGTAGTGACAAACAGCAAGATTCGCATGAAAAAATGGTTTACACCGAAACTGGGTAGTCTCACTTGGTCACCGTCGGGGGAAAGCTGGGTGTGAATGATACTTGCGTGAAAGTGATAACGCTAATGCGCAGGGCTAAACGAGCCTCGCAAATTGAATAGCTGAACAGTCTAGAGTGCGAACTGCATGGTTGCGGATGTGCCGTCAAGCTGGGTATAGCAGTGCCCTGTCATGGGTTTGAGGGTGGAGTCCAATAATAGAAAAAATTACCTAAAGTTTATTTCAGTTATGGTGATGCCCTTTGGCACTTACTAATAAGTGGTTAAGTGAAAAAATTACCCAAAGTTTATTTCAGTTATGGTGATACCCTTTGGCACTTACTAATAAGTGGTTAAGTGAGACAGGTTGGGGTGGATCCATGCTTAATAGCCTAGCAATCAAGGGCCGGCTAAAGTTCCAACAAAATGATATTATATTACAGGAGACAGATATAAGAATAGTATAAGTATGCAAAGGAGTTGTGATAGGAGACAACAAACACATAAGGACCGACCGGGATATAACCCCAAAAATGATGGACTAGTTTAGCAGGAAGTTGCTATCTAAGATAAACAGTACCATAATTTGGAATGGGTAGTGGCTGTGGAAGGAAGGTTCACCAGTCCTCGGAACAGTGCTACCAGCCTCAATCAACTGGTAGTGCATGACGAAAAAGGACTGTAGGTGCTGGATTTGGATGTTTTTAGGGAAGGGTTACGTCCTGCATTGTGTCCTTTAAATTTATTTATCGTATGCGACTACTCCGATGAGCAGTGAAGGGGAATGTGTGTAGTGTTTGGCTGAGGGAATTGGGCTTGATTCTGTGAGACCCTACAGCTGTGCACGTTGATGTGAGCCATGGGCGCCGCAGGGCATCATCAGGTTGTTTTATTTATACAAGACATATATATAAGACCCATATATATTATATAAGTTTAATAACTTTTTACAGACGGAAGGTCGGTTTTCCATCATCTGTATTGTAAAGCTTTGCCAGGTATGCGATACATCAGACAGGCAGCGACAGACAGACAACAGCAGACAACAGACAACAACAGCGACGGGCGATAAACCCATGCCACTGGAGAGGTGGCATGTATACGAATACGCAGTGGTGCAAAGTAACAGTGGACCCCTCCCTACATGGCTCACTCGACCGCCACGCGGGGGTTTCAACCCTCGTGCTTGCTATCAGATCTGCAAGGTGGAAAACAATAAAGCGGTAAGAAGTGAGGCTGGTGAAAAAATAACGAACTCCAGTTACCAGATATTTTTCCGGTAGGCAGGATATTTGGGCAAGTAAAACAGTTCAGTCGATTTGGAAAAGCAAACAACAAGCAGCTACTGGTAAGGGAAGGCCGCGGGAGAGGCAAGTGAAACAGTAGCTACCAATTAGGCAATGAAAAAAATGGTGACATTCGATGGAGCACTGGTGTGAGTCAGCATGTCAAACAGAGGCACGCTAAGATGTTGTACGCGTGGGTGTATACTGGACTTTATAGCCATACAGGAATTTCATTCATTGCGCATTGTGCACAATGCACTTTCGTAATGGAAGGAACACCTACTTTTGCCTTGTTTATGTTAGCCTGGCCTAAGCCAAACAGAGCACCGGTCATTAGGCTGGCATTTAACAGACAACAGTGGCTTGCATCAGGACAAGGAGGTAGCAGGATATAATGACTGGATCTTTTACTTGCCCACTGACTGTATCATCGTTCAACCCGAGGTCCAGGCATATAGAGGAGACCGGAGATAGTTGGATATTAACTAATTTGGCAGCAGTTTCACAATTAGGAAATTTATCCACAGACCGCAAAACGTATGGTGGCGCCTGTTAACACACAGCTGTTCGGGGAGACTGTTCCAGATGCGGAAGAAGTAAACTGGTGTGAAGCAGTAGTGTAGGCTACTACGACCTTGAGGCCACACTATGAGGCTACCGAAATTACGGAATGTATATCGAGGAGGCGGATTGACGTTCGGTCTGGCCCCTGCTAGAAAAGTATTTTGGCACAGCAAGCGGTGTAAGAAAGCTAGGTTTAGCTTAAACCGCCTGAGCATGGTGTTTCAAGGCCAAAGATTTGACAACGGGTGTAGTAGGAGAGAGGGTTGTGGAAACAACTTTCTCGTAAATAAGCGTTAAGTGCATTTGAGCGCTAGTCTATCACTTGGGGTACAAAGAGAATGGAATGCGGGGCAAAATTCCATGCTTGGCTTCACACAGCTCAAAACCTGCAAGCTTTGTGTCGCAAACGTGCAATTAGCGCAAGATTAAATCGCTGAGCCGACTTGCTTGGGCAACCTGGAGCTGGACTTGGTGGGAAAAATTAAACTTACAAGAGTATGGGGGACCATGGTTTTTTATCTCTGTTGAGTGAGTTAGGGATTTGTCATCACTTTTGAATGCATCAGTAGTGAGGCAGCATCGACAGGAGATTACTTGGCGCGTTGCGGAGGGGAAGTTTGGGCTGGTGGGCTGGTGGCATTTCATCAGCGAGTCAGTGAGCCAGAATCTTGGTGAAGCTGGCGAAACGTAAGCGTTTGTGCAGTAGGTGGGAGTGTGTAGGCAATGTTTATATCATCTGCAAAGAGGAAAGCCTTACCATGGGACACGGTGCCGAATATTTCGTCGATATAGGGAAGGAAGATGATGGGACTTAGCACAATTCCTTGATTGTCTCCACTGATACTCGGTAGTGGGGATGCTTGTTTGCATCCATTCGAAGAGAACTGGAGTTGAAAGTCCAATATTTCCGGTCTTCCGCAAAAAGGCGTTCGCGGAAAGTGGCTGACGTAGACCAGAAATAGGAGTGGTTCCAAGACGGGGCCTTAAGGTACTGCAGTGGGGACCGCTGAGAGGAATAGGATCGTCCAACTTTTATCTGAAATATTGTGCTAAAAATTGAATACGTAATTCCAGAAGCCGCAGCTTTTGAAGCAGCACAGGAATTGGAATCCCATCGAATAGCTTTAACGTTCGGCATGAGTCACCCGTATTTGGCTTGCCATAAGCTGTTTGTTATCTCGAGCACGTTCACGATGCAATAACGGATTGGAGGGAATGTGTGCTGCGCCGGGATGGTGAGCTGTCGGTAACGAGGTGAATCAGAGTGGTTCTTATTCGGAATGCATTCCGTCTCTTTGCATGGCATGCCAGTGGTGCCAGTAAGCCTGTAGCTGCTGGACGATCGGCGGTTTGTAGGTTAGTGTGACAATAGCTCCAGCGGAGGGATAAGTGCCCTCGTCAGGCAGTTGACAAAACAGCAGTTTTGCCCACGTGACCGATATTTGCTTCAGGTTTCTTGGATAGATCTCATCTGGCCCTAGCACATCAAGGATGTTGCCGTGCGCAAGATTTGACGAACATCTTGTGTGCAGACCGGTTAGAAGCTTTTCGTAGCTTTGCCTTGCGAAGAATGGACGCAGGTTTGCGCAGTATTCTTTTTAGGCTTTGAACACCACTACTTGGTCGCTCGTGGGTTTCCGGTGTCCGGCTCTCAAGGTAAACGCCACAGACGTGTTTCCCCAGCGGTGTTCCATGCACTTAAAAAGTACGTTTTCTTTTCTGGGTGAGACGTAGCATCGGGATATGTTCTTGTGATTTCAATTGGCCACTTTCTGTCTTACTGAGGTTCTGTATCTGATGTTCTGCCAAAGCACCCGGGATCATCGCCATCATCATCATCANTTAGCACAATTCCTTGATTGTCTCCACTGCTACTCGGTAGTGGGGATGCTTGTTTGCCTCCAATTGGTATTATTGGTGTCCTGTCAGAGAGGTAGAAGAGAACTACCAAAACTAGTACCCACTGATACCAACGGTACTAAGTTTACATGACAGGGAGGCATAAGGGACCTGGTCAAAAGATTTTAGATATCCTGGTAAACTATTACAATGAAATCTCCGGAGTCGTAGGCTAATGTGGTGGTATCAGCTAAGTTACGTTTGCAGCCACTGATGGATCGTTGGGACAAAAATCCTTACTGCCGGTCAGCTTGGCATTTGTGGCCGGGAGGAAAATGAACCCGTAAGATCCAGGCGGCTATGGATCTCACAAGACGATTGCGACTATTAGATTATACGCACTTCGTAGCCAGTAGGCAATAGGAGCAGACAGATGTGGGCAGTAGACGATGTATTAAGGACTGACAGGAATTGGTCCTACAAACAACGGGTTAGTAAGCATCGTAAATTAGGCGAAAGTGCAATCAATAACGACGCAATCGACGGGAACGGAAAATAGTCAACGAAGCGGCAGGGATTTCTACAAGCAACAACAAGCAAGCAGTGTGAGCTCGCCGTATGGGGTGATAGCGGCGCGGAAACAATCAGCACGTTTGGGAGGTAAAGGGACTGTCTTTCGGTCGGTGGTGCGACGCGGTAGCTCGTGTCACGTGACAAATCAGACTGTGCGGTTAGCGCTGTTTAAAACAAATCTCGCCGAAAGCTGTCTGGCAGATGTGGTATGCAGATAATACAAAAATAGGATCCTTTCGGCGTCAAGTTGGTATAGTGGACAGTGCGCCTGCCCGCCATCCGGGGAGCTATGAGTTCGACTCTCGGTCAGTTCGTTTTTCTGTTGGAGCAGACGCTCGAGAGCTGGTAAAACTGAGACGAACTTGCGACCAATGACGGACGGACTACAAATATTGACGCCAGTTACTGAAGAACAAGCAGACATTAAGTGGGACCGAAACAAAGGGGAAAACCGGCGGCGAGAAAGCAAAGCGGCGTTATAATAAACGGGCGTAAGTCACGTTACTCGTGGGTAGTCAGAACACAAGGAAAATTACCGCTGATCACCGCTGATTCACATGGGGAATCAACGGAGCCTTTTATCAGATGTCCAAGGATTCTAATTAAAAGGGGGGGTGGTGGATCCCGCTGTAGTTGAAAGTGGTTTGTCTAGGTCCGGATTTGAAATATAGGTGGGTTATAGCTTACTTCCATCGGAGGAGCTGAGTCCAGAGTTTATCGACTGGGTGTCTCATAACAGTGGGCAGAAGGACATTGGCCCCCGCTTGACGGAGTCCTTAAGGGTTTGAAGAGGGTCAAAAACAGCTGGAGAGATGGTTACGTTGCCAAGAGATGGTTGACTACTCTGAGCTTTAAGCATTACGAAATATGCGGCGGGGACTGAGATTGTTGCCGAGAGGAAAAGGCAAGAAGTAGCAAGCAAGTGAGCTATACTGACCGGATCCATGACAGGACAACCTTCGGTGGAACTCAAACAAGCAACTCAGTAACTGTTGGGGGTACAACACACATGGAACAGTCGGCTGAGTAATTTAGATTAAGAAGTGTCATTGAGAGCGAAGCTTTTTCTCGGCGTTCGAGAAGTACCCGCACGGGATCTCAGTCGGTTGAGAGCTTAATGATGATAACTAATAAATTGGAAAACGTGCGAGTTCTGATATTCTTTGCTGGCTCGGTGTATTTTGGTGTCCCAAGTTCTCGGTATCTTATCGTGCCAAGAGACACAAGGGGGAAAATCCCTTATGGGGAACAAGGGCGAACCGCAACCAGTAGGTTGCGGTAGAAGTCGTCAGCAACGCGCTGTGTTTGTCGAGAGAAAGAAGTCATCCCAATCCCGGGAACGCAGAAAGGATGGAAGAACATGTAAAATGTCTGGCGAGGAAGTGAGACAAGAAACGACTCGGGAGAGCAGTTAGACCATAAGTAATTGCGTTGGAGGAAACGACGCAGCGAGCACTTCCTGGGAAGCGTGGACCAATCACAGCTGTAGCCGGATGACCTTTCTTTTGGGAACATTAGGTCTAGGTTATGTAAGCCACAAATGGAGCTATGTACAATTTGGGGCCAACTCTCTAAACTAAGCTGGGAAAACAGCGAGGTGTAAGGATTAAGGCACATAGTTGAAAACCAGCAGATATCCATTACATTCACGTCACTCAGCACCAATTAAGACAAATTAAGATAGTGGCAAGACCGCAATAAGCAAAAGGGGAAGGCTAGTGGTAAGTAAATACAAATTGCTAGCACAGATCGTTCTGTCTGTACTGTAGAGATCCAAGCGGATTCCGGAATCTCTTTTAGTATGGAATCGTCAAGGGGGTTACACGAAGTTCTAATTCGGAATAGATGGCACAGGCGCCGCCCTCTGAGTTCTTCCTGTCAGAGCGGCGAGTATCCTAGCCAGGGATTAAAATAGTCGCGTTTGGATTTTCAACAGTTAGCCATACTTCAGCCACACAAATCAGACCTGGTCGGGTAGTAATGAGCGGGAATTAAAAAGCATCACTAACAGGCTGATTAGTTAGCAAATGGTACTAGGAAGTTTCTCACCTCGCTCGCGATGGAATTTGGTACATGGGGGAATAGGTAAGTGAAGGTGTCGTCACGAGGTGTAGAGACGGATGTGGTGTAAGAAGAGGGTGTGTAATGATGGGTGGGAATAATATGCCGGTAGCGAGGGAGCGGAACTTGATGGTGTCCAAGATTAGATGATGGTGTCTGCGGAGTGGGAGCCAGGGCAAAGACCAGGCTGGCATGGTTTGAGAAGCCACGATTGTATTTATGTACCATTTTGGATATGGTCAGGTTTGTAGACGAAGGGAAATTTGTGGGAACTCGGTCAGTTCGTGCGGGAGAGGGCGTTGGGATACAGCAGGTATTTGCGCCCGAGGAAGCACTTTGTTGGGAAGAGGTGGAGCGTCATTAGGTCAGGAGGTCTAGAGCAAGGGACCATGCTGTCACCTTTGATTGCAGCGCCGGTTATGGGCTGATGAGATATTGCATCTAGCACAGCAGCGGTGTACTTCGTTTGCAAGGCTAAGGTGAGAGGCGCCTTAGGTAGGTGCCCAAATGTTGAAGTGGAGGGCCCATAATCATGCGTGGAGGGTGCGCGGCTTGAAGCTGCTAAGCAGTTTAGCGTGGCTCCAGGACACAAGTCAGCATCATTGTATAGCGAGTCCAGGCAAAGAGCAATTCCAGGGCAATGAAGATAGGAGGGAGAGGTTAAGCGCTGATGTATCGAGGTTTTCGGGGCAACACGTCAACTCCAACATTGGGCGCGGCAACGAGAAGTCCGACCGGTTAAAATGTGGCTACATTGTTGTCGGAGACAGTTGCGAGCGAAATAAAATTTCAAGCAACTGCACAGGAGGCCAAGTCAGTTAGAAGTAAGTAAGCTCAGTAAGTTGTTGCTTGAAACCGTCACTATGTGTGGCTTGGACAGAAGTTTTCTTCAAGCAACTGTCGTTCTTTGCTCCAGCCTCAGAAAGCGAGCTAAGATGTCTACCACGGGAAGTAACTGCGTGAACGGAACGTAAATTCCTTGATTTGAACAGCTGCTGTCAGTAATCACATGACAAAAGGGTGCTGCTATGAGTGGAAGTCTCCATGAGGAGCTTCATTTAGCAATACAAAAAGTACACACGTACACAAGTGAAAACTTACCTTTTCTTCTTTGTACGGGTTCGTGGGGCTTTTCATGAACATGGATGTCCTTGGCCTATCTGACGTGCGTTTTGTGAGCGCAGGAGCAACATGGGAAAAAGTGCTCTCCGGACGTTGAGCCGCTTTTATGCGCAGAAAATTTTGGTGACCTTGGCGGCCCTATTCAGTGTATTTAGGGTGGGCCTCTTCCCCTGAATTATGAAGTGCCATACAACCTGAGAGGTTAAGAAACCGCCTTTGTTGTGCAAGGTGGCACTGGACTAGAATTGTCTAGGGTTGTAACTACCATGTTGGCTCTTGCTCTGCTTTCATGCTGACGATTGTACATCGGAGGATGCAATGGCTTGAGAGAGCCTTCACTGGAGAGAGAGAATGAGGTTGTTGCAGTCGCATTTATTGAGTTCCACCGAATTTCTCAAGAAATCCAGCTGGCACCCTCGTGATCAAACAAAATGTTCGGGTTAACTGCGTTGAAAAGTTTCTCCTTGAAACAAAGAGGCTTTGTGGAGGTAAAAACAAAGTGGGCTTGACTATCCACTCCGCTCAAACGGCCCTTTTGATAAGAAAAATACGATCCCAACAGCCTTTAATGTTCTTTCAGACACTGATAACCACCTGATGTGACGTTGAAATAATGACTTCGGTTGGTACTAGCTTTAATGTAGACTCCACCCCAATCCCCGGATGGCTAAACCCACACACCCTGAAGAGCGAGAGACTGATTGGTTGGGGCTAGTGCTCAAACCTTCCAGAAGACCGCTCAGTTATTATATGGACTGGACCCCATTTGTCAGTTTGGCACTCTAACCCAGGTAACCAAAACAAATTCTGTTCTCTCTGTAGGGATTTCGCAACCTTAAAGGGCGAGCAGCATCGAAGGATGCAGTCTTCGTATGGTCTCTGTGAAAGCAGCTGGAGGTACTGTCCCTTTGAAGTATTAAAATGGTTGCCGGTACACACGGTAGGATCGCAACAGTTGCCGAACTTTTTTGACACCTCAAATCGTTCGATTTTATGCCCCACGATTAAATCTGACCATTGCCCTCTGCATGCACTTGCCCGATCACTTAGTAAAAGCTGCCCCGTTCTCGTACGCAATCCAAATTAAAAACCCCCAGAGGGGTGCAAAAGCCTTGTGTAGCCTGCATCTGATGTCACATAAATGTTAGCAGCGGTACCCGAATCCTTAATTTCGGCCCATCAGTATGTATGCAGGACAGTTATGAACACTCATCTGATTGTAAAAAGGACTAGGCCATGTTGCTGCAAGTAGGTAAAGCGGGTTCGGCTGTGGCCATCTGAGAACTGGCTTACACTTAATAAGGAAAATTTCGGGGTTGATGCAAACAACTCCACCAGCATTCAATTTAGAGAAGGCAATTCTGAATTTAAGGGCGCTGGGCCAATATGAGGGAAAGTTCCAGATAATTGTTTACAAGATCTTGTGACGGAGATTCTTTCCCGGTGCCACCACTGCAACGTGATGTATCTTGGAGCTAGTGCAGTCTGCTGCAGCGACGCTGCACTACCAAGCTGCAGTGCAAAATGTAATCAGGTCCTCATAGTTTCATGGAGTTTATGTGTTTTGGGGTATAACCTTATTGCCGCCACCAGGTTTGTGACAGCAACAAGTTTTGTAGGACTCCTTCCCAGCTGATGTCCCCTTCGCCACGGTTGGTCCGATATGTCTCAACTGCTCACACGAAGACTTCACTGAACAGCGATCCAGTACACCCACTATGCGCACACACGTAAAATTGCGGTGAACCTCGGCTTGACAACACTCCGTTGCCGTTAAGCCATAGTACACACGCTCTGAACATTTTTCGCTGCACCAATGGTGGTTATCGTTTCATTTTCCTTTTCCTCGACCTGCCTTTTCTAGCGGCTGTTTGCTTGTTCGAACTCATCGGACTGTTTTGCTAGCTCGGCCTTCCCCAACAGGACAAATGCGTTAGCTGGAGTTCTTCACCGATGAGCAAGCCGCAATTGTGGCCGTTTGTTGGCTTGGCACGTTGCAAATCTGGTAGGACGAACGAAGACTGCACTGGTGTTGTCGGTTTGTTGTTGCTGGGTTGAGCTTTTTCTGGCTGCGTCATATATCTGACAGCCCTTTGGATTACAGACGATGGAAAACGGAAAATTCTTCTGGTAAAAAATACATTGGGTAGCCTGGAAATAATCTGCGATGCCCATGGCTTACTTCGCCGTGATTACCTGTTGCATTTTTCCACTTAGTTGGGGCAACACCGGACCAAATCCATGTCGTCAAACGAACAAAATAAACACTCGAGTTTTTCACGCATACTTAGATTGATGTGCCGGAATTCCTAATCTTTTTTAGACAGTCCGGTGATCGGCCCAAAGAACTGGTGCCTTAGCAGTTCAAAACTCTATGTGCCATTCTAATTTCATCACGAAGAGACTGAATTTTACAACGAATCAACAGTGTGTGTGTCCCCATGACCGTTGAGCTTATTGGGTTTTGTCCTTGCGACACTCACGGGATCTCTTACATAAAGTGATCAGGGGTTGGAGACTTGTCCGGGCGGTCTTCTCTTCCTCCAGTTCGTTCGTTCGAACGAGTATGTAAGGGTGTAATGCAATTGCATTTCCTGCCAAAATCAGCTGCCTTGTGCTCAGGCCTTTACGTAAAGGCTTTGGCTGAGGACTCTAATCAAACACCGGTCTAGGTCTGGAAGCTCTGGAAATATCCCAGCGCACGTACAACCAAGATATATAAAGCTGACAACATCCGATACTGTATTAGCCGTCGCGTGGCATCACAACCGGGATCGCCTTGCTTGCATGTGCCGGGCATGTATTCAAAATATGTATCTGCCGCCTCCTCCCTTCTTACAACTACAGGAAGTCCATATTCTAACGTAATGTCCCCCACTATGAATAGTCTTTCGTGAGCTTCCAGCACTGAGTCTGGCCACTGTCTTCGCAAGGCATCATGCAAAGCAGCTGCCTTTGTACGTCTCACTTCAGTAACAACACTTGGAAATCTACGCAAGAACACCACACTCCGCTCTGCTAAGCTGTCAGATGTGACCCAATTAGTGACTATTGGTTTATGGTGCTAGTCCTTGTACCAGCAAAAATCGCTTGAAAACGAAACGTCCGCTAACCTTTAACAAAGAAAGATGATATTGCCCTTATTTTAACTTGAAGAGCGATGAAGGCTACCTGCTACTTCCCAAGAAACACCATCGTGAAATCCGACCACGAACTTATGGGGTGTTGTTTCTCTATTGCGCTTTTCAGGTCGGAAAAACCATTCAAGTGGTCTAAATACTACGAAGCTAGCGGACCCAGAAATCAGAGAAAGCTATCAAAACTGTCTAATCGAAAGCCTGAGTGGTGACCTGATGTCAGATATCGGCGGTCTATGGGGACGGGAATGCAAAGTGCTGCTGATGACCGGGACAACTGTTTACAGTCCTGTCTAACGAACCACATCCGAACATTTGACCTCTGCTAAGCTCGTGACCCTGCTGGAGTCCCGTTGACGGGTTCTTTCCTGCGGCAACTACAAGTCAGCATGACGCATCACAACAGTTGGATGGAACTGAGTTCCCATGCACACCAAGGAGCCTGATGTATCCAAATGGCAAGTTGAGTCAAATGCCGGAAACGTCTCCAGGCTGCCCCTCTTGATTCTTTGGAGTGGTCCTTGAAAGCTATTATTCAGCAAAATATCAGGGAACAGCGAAGAAAAACCTTTCGGCCTTTAGGTACGGTACGTCGGACAACAATTCAGTTGACGGCCCGCCACTTCAGCTCCTGGATTCGGGCCTTGGACCGAAAGGTGAAATGTGTGTATGCTGGTCCTTCGGACTCAACAGTGTCCAAACGTGTATTTCCATTCAAGCGTCGTCTTAAAGTCAGTCCTTAATAAATGCCACTTGCTTTGTAAATTCATTAGTCAGCGACTGTAAGTTATTCGCGTCTATTTAGGGGAAGAGGCCTTCCCAGACTAGGTTGAGTCGATAATGGTGCCCCCTGTGAGAACTACTGGTCTCATTATGTCTTATAACTATATTTCTGTTGGTTTGGTTTCAGTCTTGGCGAGGATTTTTGGTGTCAGCGCGTCTTTGCCCTTTTACAACGCCAGGCGAATCATAGACTCATGAGCAACCAGTGGGATTTTCACAGGATACAGGCCACGTCGAACACATTTTTGCAACCAACCAGGTGTTAGAGGGGTGCCATCTATACAGACCAAACACAAGGATTGTGTCCCCTTATTTCAAGGGTGCCTGCGATTTTGCCGCTGCTTACAGTGATGCTCGCTCAACAGTTTATGTCCCATATGTTTATGAACATGTTTGGGATTCCTTGTCGACGTACTTCTGCTGGCTTGTGAGTCAACGGTAAGCTCGCCAAAGGCTCCGCTAGAAAAGAAAGGTCTGGCAAGTAACTCCCTGTCCAGTCTTGTTCAAATTCCTTAGTGATGAAATATTGAAGCGAATGCATGGTAGTCTTCATAATCCTGACGTCTGGTCGGTCGCTGGACAGAACCTCCTCTATGTGGAGTAGGCTGGCGACGCCGTCCACATTTTTGTAGGCAAACGCGAGGCACAGTCCTTGTTGAACAAAGTAAGATAACAATAATGATGATAATGATCATAATGTTTATTTCCCAACTTGTGGGTGGCATACCGTCAGGTATGATAATAATGGTAGTCGGAATAAAAGCACTACTGGCGGGGATTGTGGGCACAGGGGGTTAGGAAAAGTGGCGGCGTCATTGGGGGTGGGCATCATACGAAGTAGGCATGATCACCACTAAACCAGCACGGGCAGGGAAACACAGTTACCATGCGTTATTGAGGCGTTGATCCACTGTCCAGAAAGCCAGCCGTTCGAATTCTAATCGAGAAGCTCGACTGTTTCTTCTAGTCTCGGGACCTGACCCTTTAGCTTACTTTTGTGTGGCAAGGCGAATAAGCACCGAAGAGTTGGTACAGTTACTAACCCATAAAACTGCAATTGTTGCTTGATTTCATTTGCCAGGAACTCTTAGTGTTTGGAGAAAAATTTTCCTTTCTGAAACCGCAAAAATGGCGGCTGAAAATTAGCAATTAACAATCTCAGAGCACTTGAGACAGTCGTGCACCACAGTCGTGTCCTCCTGACACATTTTTACGATCTTTTCACCCCCGAAATGTAGTTAGATGAAATTTGCGATTATACGGTGACAGGGCACCAGAGTCGACAACGCTGTCACCTTCACTGATGATGAGGGTGGTGGGTAGGTTCAACGTTTCCCTTTTGTCTACGAGCAAACGCTGTGCACAGTGTCATCATGCGGTTCTACCTTCGCAGATATGGCGATTTTTCAGAGCAGTCTGTTGCCATCCCCGGTACGAACCACTTGGCTAGACTTCCTTAGTACGCTCTCCGTCTACCGAAGCCAGACTTTTGACGGACTGAAAAAGTGCAACCATTTGCCACGGAATGACACAACCAAGGGCGCGGCAGTAGGCCGCAGGGAACCCTCGGGTGGTTGTGGCTACGGGAAACCGGCGGCGGTCATTGATTCCAGCTTTACCTTGGCCGCATGGAACATATTGTCCAACTTGACGACAGCACGTGTAGCAAGAAATGTGCCGCGTTGAATATTGTAGAACCGCCATCTTCAGACACGTAGGTACAAGCGGTTAAAATTTTTGGTACCCGTGTCACGGAGATTGGGCGACTGTTCATGGGGTGAGCAATTTACTTCTTTGTGGAAGTTTTTGCACTAGTTCAAGATTTGTGGGTAACGTCGAATCAGGACACCTATGTTGAGTATATAGACATCAGAAATCAGGACCGCTGAAGCCGTTTTCCTATGACAATGCTGTACAACCTTCATGTATGGCAATTACGTTCGATAAAATTCCAATGATTTTTGTGTCCACGTGGCTTTTTCATGAGACAACAGGGTGAGAAATCGGCTAGATCCCCGCATGACTTGTGAATTTTTAGGCGAAGCGACCTCCATTCGTCTAATATCTATAATTCTAGATGCAATATATCAACTGTAATTGGTCTATCTTTGCACAGCGCGAGCCAGTTCAGTTGTTCTGAAAAAACTTGCGCAGCACCCCAATGGTACGTACTACACAGAGTGCCTACACGTATATAGAGTACTTTGTGAACGCGTATGACGTGCAGAAAATCTGTTGCTCTGAATGTCAAAAAAATTAGGGAATGAGGCAACGATGTGCACTTTTGACTCCCAGTATGAGAGCGTAGTTGTCTAGCTACCCCAAACAATACTTTACCGGCAGTGTGTGGCAAAGAAATGAAAAAATAACACTAGATTGCGTATACAATAATGAAGAAAGTCAAACAGAACAGACTCACTATGTGTTTTTCTCTTTCAAATAGTGCGTCACTGGCCTAGGTCTGTGAATAAATAATAATCTGGCTAGGATCTCCCGCTGAACAGGTTCCACACAATGAAATCGAAAGACAGTCTGAAATATTTAATACCAAAGTATTACATAAAACTCGTGAATGACCGCTACAAGTGCGAGCCAAATCAGAATAGAAAATCAAAGCATGTGACCACGTTTTTATCGGGTGCAATTGTTAAAATGGCGCTTTTTGTGCCAGTATTAAGGGAGCAATCGTTTGAAGCCCAGATGCTGGTCTGCACGAACGTACGATGCCTTCCGTGGCCTTTGGGGCCCACCGATCAACCCTGCTCTCTTTGGTGTCCACGGGAGCGATCGCTGTGTACAGCTGTTTCTGCTGCGTGGGGAACATTTGCAAGCTCGTCTACTTAATGGGAGCGCAGGCAGCTATAAGGTATTGCGCTGATGTCAGGAGATCAAGTAAAAGGGAGTGCTAAGATTTATAAATTGACGGAGGGTTTCACGGATATACGGGATGCTGCATTGGATTGAGGTTTCACCATGGCTTCCAGGTCTGGTTCGTATTTCTAGTTCAAAGACTTCCGTTCATCTACAAATGCATGGGCGAAAAAGGGTGCAGCTCTCATCTTTGAGATCTCAGCACTGGACGGTAAGCTTCTTAGCGCGAGCATATACCTAAAAGGGCATTCTACAGTAATTTGAACAAGACTCTAGATTCACCCTGAACAACCATTCAGGGAGGAATATTCCAGGCTCCAAAAGCCGGAGGTGAAGAAAATGTTTTTAAATAAAATTATGTGCACTGAACTCGAAAACCTTCTTACCATGTCGTTGGGCCAACGGTAGCAAGATTGTTGGTCAGCCCTTGTTCAGACAAGACGCGACTGGGCACTAGGTCCCACCAGGGTCGACGGTAGTCTAGGGAGATCGTTTGGGCATCCCATGACACGTTCTGAGGCGTGCAGGTATCTTCTTGCAGGTATGGGACATGCTAAAGCCTACGGTCTTATTTTCTTGGGTACTGAGCGGACAACTCGGCTACCTTATACGACAAGGTGGTCTGACGCGGTGTTTGAGGATTTTTGCAACGGCGTTGAAACAGCTGAAGGCAGACTAGAGCATTTTTAGCCGGTTCTTCGTAAGGAAGTTCGAAGAACATGCCTAAAGCAGTCAAAAGCTTGAGTTCTTCTTGTCCTCTAGCTTCGTTATTATCTTGTGGTCCATGTTCGGCATGAACGATAGAAGGTTCTACTGGCTCTCCTCCGGCCGATATGTGGACGCACTTTACCTTCTTTACAAAAAGGTACAAGTCCAATGACGACTGTTTTGCTACATCGACATCCATTCGAAGAGAACTGGAGTTGAAAGTCCAATATTTCCGGTCTTCCGCAAAAAGGCGTTCGCGGAAAGTGGCTGACGTAGACCAGAAATAGGAGTGGTTCCAAGACGGGGCCTTAAGGTACTGCAGTGGGGACCGCTGAGAGGAATAGGATCGTCCAACTTTTATCTGAAATATTGTGCTAAAAATTGAATACGTAATTCCAGAAGCCGCAGCTTTTGAAGCAGCACAGGAATTGGAATCCCATCGAATAGCTTTAACGTTCGGCATGAGTCACCCGTATTTGGCTTGCCATAAGCTGTTTGTTATCTCGAGCACGTTCACGATGCAATAACGGATTGGAGGGAATGTGTGCTGCGCCGGGATGGTGAGCTGTCGGTAACGAGGTGAATCAGAGTGGTTCTTATTCGGAATGCATTCCGTCTCTTTGCATGGCATGCCAGTGGTGCCAGTAAGCCTGTAGCTGCTGGACGATCGGCGGTTTGTAGGTTAGTGTGACAATAGCTCCAGCGGAGGGATAAGTGCCCTCGTCAGGCAGTTGACAAAACAGCAGTTTTGCCCACGTGACCGATATTTGCTTCAGGTTTCTTGGATAGATCTCATCTGGCCCTAGCACATCAAGGATGTTGCCGTGCGCAAGATTTGACGAACATCTTGTGTGCAGACCGGTTAGAAGCTTTTCGTAGCTTTGCCTTGCGAAGAATGGACGCAGGTTTGCGCAGTATTCTTTTTAGGCTTTGAACACCACTACTTGGTCGCTCGTGGGTTTCCGGTGTCCGGCTCTCAAGGTAAACGCCACAGACGTGTTTCCCCAGCGGTGTTCCATGCACTTAAAAAGTACGTTTTCTTTTCTGGGTGAGACGTAGCATCGGGATATGTTCTTGTGATTTCAATTGGCCACTTTCTGTCTTACTGAGGTTCTGTATCTGATGTTCTGCCAAAGCACCCGGGATCATCGCCATCATCATCATCATCAAAGACAGCAACATCAGTGTTGACACTGATGCTTCACTGCCGTACAACCATAAGGTTCGTCTAATTTCATATGCATATATATATATATATAATTATATATTAAAGCCCTAGAGTGAAAAGAAGAGAAAAAGATGGATGAGGGAAGGGACCTAGTGCTGGCCTATGTCAAGCATTCTGAGGTGCCTACACCTCCAACCGCTCAATCAGACAATCTGAAAGAAACTGACAGCATGAACGCCACTGACATCGATTAGCCGCCATTTCTTGCAACGTCTCCAGCCAAGCACAGGCGGGGTCACGGGGACCCCATCCTGGAAGGCGTACAGCACCAACAACACCCAAACTCTTCGTGATCTCTTTCACGCCTTTCTGCCAAGTCATGCGCTGTCCACCTCGCGGTTTGCGCCATGCTGAAGGAGGCACGGAGAACAACACTCGTCTCGGTAGACGGTGTTTCGGCATGCGTAGCACATGACCGAGCCATCGTAGTCGGTGGTGCTGGATGATTTCCCCAATTGATGTACCTGCAGCACAACCAAATACCCGTTTTCTAATCACCTCGTTACTAACACGCTGACGCCATCAAAACCAGCCACGCTTCTGAGGCATCGGTGGTCGAAAACCTGGAGACGCCTCACATCATCTGTCCGTAGAGGCCATGTCTCGCACCCATACAACAATACAGCCCTTACTGTAGCCTGGTACACACGACCCTTAAGATCTAGTGAGATGCCTTTTGACGCCACAAGTGACGCAAATTAGCAAACGTGATTCGAGCCTTTGAGATTCTTGCACTGACTTCATCAGACACACTTCCGTCAGAGCTAATACAACTACCGAGGTATGTAAAGTTTTCCACAATCTCCAGTGATTCTCCTTGAATTTTAAGGGATATGTCCGGAGACTGCACGTTCTGAAGCATGACTTTGCACTTTGAAGGTGCAAGGCGCATGCCAAAAGATGGTATGATGGTGGTCAGTCTATTCAACAGGGCTTGTGCTTCACTTTGGTCTTCAAAGATGAGGGCGATATCATCTGCGTACTCCAGATCGACAAGGCTCTCACCAGCAACGATTTGAACACCGGGGTTTTGAAGACCTTCCAGCGTTCGCCTCATTATTTCATCAATGACGAAGTTGAACAAGAATGGAGAGAGTGGACATCCTTGTCTGACACCACTTTTTGTAGGGAAGCTTTTGGAGAGCTCGCCATACACTCTCACCCGCCCAGAAGTATGTGAATATAGGGATCGGATTATGTTTACAAACTTCTGGGGCATACCCTGTTGAGCAAGTACATTTAACAGCACTGACCGATCGACAGAATCAAACGCACCCTTGAAGTCAAGGAACACCAAGATTGTGGGTCGTCTGTACATGTGGCGTTGCTCTAACACCTGACGGAGTGTGAAGATGTGGTCAATGCAGCCTCTACCCGGTCGAAATCCCGCTTGATTCTCACGAGTCAAGGTTTCGCGTGCCATCGTAAGACGACGAAGAATCAATGACGCCAGAAGCCTTGTCACAACAGGAGTCAAACTAACACCTCTGTGGTTGCTACATTCACTGCGAGTACCCTTTTGAAAATGGGCACTACTATCGATTCACCCCAGTTGTCTGGGACGGTCTCTTTCTCCCAGATAGACCCAAATAGTCTAGACAGGCACTGGCTGAGGAGCCCACCGCCATCCTTGAAAAGAGCAGGTGGAAGGTCGTCAGGACCAGCAGCACGATGACGCTTGAGTAGGGAAATACACCTCGGACACCGGGAATCAGAAGCTTTCTGTTGAAGGCCAGGATTCTGGATTGGAGGTAGCAGGTGGCCAGCTGAATTGCTGTTCAAAGTACTGTGCCCAGCGGTCCAAACGTTCTGCTTTATTGCATATCAGGGAGCCATTTTGGTCTGACAAGAGGTTTCCGAGGACCAGTCGAACGAATCAAATGGAACAGCCTGCGCACATTTCCAGCATTCTTTGCATCTTCCATTTCTTCGGCCTTTCGGGTCCACCAAGCTTCTCGGTCTGCACGGACACTCAGTTTCACTTGGCGTCGGATGATGCGTCGGGTGGAGTTGTGGTGGCGGCCAGGGGAATCTGTCGCCGGGTCTCCAGCAAAGACACGGTCCTATCAGAGATCCAATGTTTGATGAGGTTGGCTGGGTTGTACCGCAAACAGACGTTCCGACCTTGAGTAGCGCTTTGGATATCTTTTCCCAGTGGCCGTTTATATCCGACACCGCCGTCCGGCAGGCATTCGACGAGCTGGTTTTGATAGTTTCGTTTGACTTCTGGATCCACTAGCTTCTCAATGGCTAAGCGAGGTGTGCGCGTTTTGCGTACACCTGAAAAGCGCAATGAAAAGCAGCAGCGTACAAGTGCATGGTCGGAGTCCACGCTGGTGTTCCAGAAGGAGCGGCAAGCGGTGATCGACCCTCGCCACCGATAACTCACGGCGATGTGGTCTATTTGGGTTCGTCGCTGGTTTGTTGGTGGGCACCACGTTGTCAAGCGATTTCCGCTGTTCCGGAAATTCGTACTGCAAAGGAACAGTCTGTGATCGGCACACATCTGAAGTAAGCGGTCTCCGTTGTCCGTGCGTCTCGTGTCCAAACCAAGACGACCACCCAATCGGGCCTCAGCAGCGCTCAGTCTACCTACCTGGGCGTTCATATCACCAGCAACCACAACGATATCTGAGGTTTTAACCTGCTGTAGAAGGGCACCTAGAGCGTCATAGAAACTGTCCTTGGCAGATTCAGAGCTACAGTCAGTTGGGGCGTAAGCAGACACAATAAACAAGGTGCGATGGACCTCACTTCCTCTAGATTCTCTCACAGATGTTGCCAAACGAACCGCACAGAGGCGACTATCAACGGGTATCCAATCAACAGAGACGCTTCCGCTCGTTCGCTCAATACAATACCCACCCCAGCATATCCAGCTGCAGCGGCCTCTGCATCACCAGGGTGCGCAGCCGGAACCTGGAAGAGAGCGAGGGGGCAGTCAGTTCGATCACGGTACTTGCGTCCTGCGTCCTTGTTTCTGACAGACAACATACATCAATGCAGAGGGAATCCAGCGTACGAGCAAGAGCCACCTGTTGACCTGCTTGCTTCAGTGAACGAACATTAAAGGTGGCTAAGTAGACAGGCTTTCGGGTTTGAAAACAGACTTCGAAGTGTTTAGGGATGTAACTGAACTCGACGAGCAGATGTTGCACGCAAAACCGATGTAAGACGAACGGAGTCATCAGTCCTAAGTGCTGGGCCTACAAGAGGAGAGTTATTAATGGGGTGGGGAGAGGGGGAAGAAAAAGTATGTGAAAGAGAAAGAAGGGAGGCGTCAGCAGTAGCATGTTTTCGCTTACCCGCCCTGCTGTATGCAGCAAGTAAGGCGACCCGGCTGATGGCACCACGCGACGGCCGATGTGGCATGAAAGTACTGTTATTTGTGAATGTCATGGTTGTACGAGGGCTGGGATACTGTCAGGGCGCCCACACCTAGACAGGAGGACGATTAGGGTCCTCAACCAAAGCCTTTGGCTCAAAAGCCTAACCGCAAGGCAGCGGTGTTCGGCTGGAAATGCAAGTACATTACCATTTTTACGGAACACGTCGCCACACATGTTCCAACCCCCAACCTGGAGGGCCAGGAGACTGAGTTCATCAGACCTCTACCCATGGACCAACCTGGTATGAGAGACTGTGAGTGTCACGCGGGCACCCCCCAGTATAGCTCAATGGGTCGCCGAGGTACAAAAACCGCCACACCACGGTAAGGTCCAGTCTCTTAGTGACGGAAGTACCCGGGATGACCAGCGCCAATCAGTATTATAGGGACGATGGCTCGTTGTCTGCTTTTGCAAGATTTCCATGTGTCCACTAGTGATATCTGAACAATAAATCTGGGGTTGTCTACATTATCGGTGGCAAATAAAATGCGGTGGAGAACACCCGTGAAAAAGACCCTTCAGCATCCGGTCGGACCCTAGACACAGCAGTATGGCGGAGCTCTCGGGTGCAATTCTTCAGAAAAAATGGCTCAGGGAGGACAGCAGCAGTGCTTCAAGCAGGAGGTTGTTGAGGCTCCGAAAATGCCCTCAAAATGCCCGTAACTTACACGCCTACTATACTGCGCTAATGAGTCAGGCTCCACACCAATCACCTGTTTGCCAATACGTCACCGGTAGCTAAATCCTTGAGGATGCCAAAGAACCCCGAGTCGCGACAATCAATTGTGACTGACCTTAAACTTGTTTACTATGCGTTATTTTCCATGAGGCCTGACAAGTGTCAGTTCACGTGAATCATCCGCGTAATCCAGATCCCTGACAAATGCCATTCATTTGCTGGACTGAAGCCACCAAAAATGGTAAGGTGTCGACCACGTGCGCCATGCAAATTGCGACCTGGTGATTTCTGTGCGATTCGTCAGGCGACACTTGCACGCAGGTCGCCGAGGTTGTCAGAGAGATAAATGGCCAGCACAAGCTTACTCGACGTTAGAGCAGCAGCAGAACTAACAAAACTTCCATTCGCGGGTTCTAGATGCTACTAAAAAGGCAGTTGTTAAGTCAGCTCTCATACACATACGACACTTTATCGTTTGGGCACAGCTAATGCGTGATATTTAACTAAATATATTTTTCCCACCAGGATTATCTTTGATGAAGCCGCCTCACAGAAAACAGCAAATGAAGCTATCGCGGATTGTTCTCCGTTCGACTCAACACCGGACCAAAGCGGGATACCCCACCAAATCTGATTTCATAACATTCGGACTTGCCTACGCCTTATGGTTGGCCCTGTACTTAGCGGTGCGAATATGTTTGACATTGAAACTGTGTGGTTGATATGGCCTAAACTCTATGGTTTTGTATGTGTAAAACGATTTGTTAATGCTGCGCACATCTTGGGGATTTTTTGTTCCCTCTGGTGTCTCGAGATCTTTAAACAGTACCGTTTTATTGCCAAAGTTCCCGCATGCTGAGGATAGCCCTGAAAAATGCATTATCTCCCAAATAGACAAGTTTACATTAGGTTGGAAATCAGTGACAGAGTGGACAGAGACGACTAGCGCTTCTTGAGTTCAGTTTTTTCTGGTTATTAGGTTTAACAAATCTCCATTGGAGTTCCTCAGGGCCTCGTTTTGGGGCTTTTGCTGTTTCTGCTATACATCAATGACCTTCCAGATGTTCCTGTAAGTCCACGTCTACTTTTTGTGGACGCCTTGAAATCGTGGAGTTCCAATGCCAGTGCCCTCCAAATGGATGTAGACGCCGCAAGGCAGTTGTCGTTGGACTGGCACCTTCCTCTGAATGACGAAAAGTGCTTCCCTATTTCATTTGAGGAGGAACTCAGGGAATTCCTTTGCCGTGCATGGTGAGAAAGGACCAGAAGACATCACAAGGATAGATGCCAAGAAGGACATAGATATCTGGCTCTCTCCAAACATGTCCTTCTCACTGCACCTTGAGAAGTCGGCCCGGAAGGCATTCGCCATTCTACGGATGATTCGGCGCATCTTCTCCCATATTACTCGCACGGACTTTCAAATACTCTATGGGACCTAAGTCAGACCGCTCCTTGAATAAAGTCAACCCGATTGTCAACTCAAGACGCACGAAAGACCTAATCCTCTTTGAGCGTGTCCAGCGAGCTGCTACGAAAATGGTTGCCGGCCTCAAGTCCATGGACTACGAAACGCGTCTCACGGTGCTTGACCTTTTCCATTAGAGTATCGTCGCCTCCGAAGGGACTTAATTCTTAATTACGCCCTGTTTGAACAAAGCTTAGCCAACAGGTTTTTTACCGTTGACCTAGCAAACACACGGGGACATGGTAAGAAGATTTTTAGGCTCAGATCGCACAACTTCATTAGGCAGACTTTTTTCTCATTTCGGGTAGTTGCTGCGTGGACTAACCTTCCTCAGACGGTTGTAAATGCTCCCTCTAGAACCCAGTTCAAAACACCATTAAACACTTATTTACGCGAGTCCTCGCTCTGGCAAGCATACTGCCCCGCGCTGAGAACTTAAAGCGCAGTGCTACACCCTTTTTCACTTGTGCCTTTCGGCTGAACAACAGCCGCTGAACGACAAGAACAAAACCGACCCGGAAACTTGGGCGAAAGCCTCGATCCTGTGTATCAATCCGTGAATCCGTGTAAGCTTTTTCGCATAAGATTGTCACAGGGAATTTCTGTGAGCCAATTCAACTAATTTTCTGCATCACGATGAAAGAGCGGATACGGATGTAATTCAGATGTAGGCTGGGTGATGTACGTGATGAAGAGTGTGCACAGAGCCTCCAATGTTTAAATCAAATGGTCCATCGTTAAAGTTGACAGCGTCTTGGATTCATGCTTTAGTTACTTTCAAATTCGCGCTATCTCGTGACCTCAAACGTTTGCTCAACCAAACACTTGGCTCTTAGCATGTCATCACTTGAGCGCCTCAAGGTTTTCCACATAATAACGCCATGTTATTGCCGAGCCTCTTTTGTATGCACTTGGCGGTGGCCCAGTGGTTATTATGCAATCCATCGGAGCAAACACCAGCTCGCAATACCACAAATTTGCGGTACTTTATAAAATATTTCACACATAACACAGAACAGTTGGTCTTCCCATGTCCCTAGTTATGCGGCAGGGTGTCTCTATGGGAGCTACCGACGCTACTCGTCCCTTTAGTATGATGAAAGCAGATACTAAAACTTTCTGCGTTTCACTTTCTTGCTTTCTGGCCAAAATGCTTGCTGAATTGTCGCATTCTGAGCTGAATTAAACTGTGTGATTGATAGATGCGAAACATACGCTTTCAAACTACAACTGTTTTGGTAGAAAAGGTGGAGCTCCCGACTTGGCTGTCGGTGCTAGTAAAACTTGCTGACAGAAAATTTTACCGAATTATGACAGAGAAAGTCAGATGATTTATTTATGATTGTACTGTGGGGCAGGCAATCTGAGTAACATTAGCGGCACGTTTGCGACATATTTGATAAATTCTCGGTTTGTCAGGGCAACCTTCGGACTCCTGAAATCGCACACTCAAATATGTGCAAGACCAAACGTTATCGTGCATAGAATGTCAACACTTCTTTGAACGGATCGTAAGATTGTCGGCTTGAAAGGAAAATCATCCTACGGAACACATCACAGCAAGAAAGTAAGCCCATGAAGACGATAGGTCTTGTCCAGTTCTAATTCTACCTGCCTCATTTACACGATACTTCGTTTCGTCCGGAAGTATCCGAAGTTGCCTGTGGTTTTCCACTGCCCGGACCATGAATGTAACTGTAGCTAGTGAGCAAACTGAACTAAGCTGTGTGATCATGGCGCACACACTGAAGTTCCAGACGGTTTGTTCAACTTCTGAAACGCACGGAACAACCGCCCGGGATGTAAGGAACTGCAGTGATGCGTATGCATGCAGGTGGAACTCACACAGGCTTGCGTCTATCCATCTAGAGTAACGCGCCCTATTGAGTGCAGGGTTTACACTAATTGTGTCCATCGGTTTGGCGGTCACCTTGGAGCATGAACAGGTTCATTCCTATATCTCTCTGACAGGTCTAATTTGGTCATGGCCTAAATTCATGAATATCTTATCCAGTTCAATGAACCACCCAGCCCGTGTAGTTGAGGTCACTGACCACTGTTGAAGGAAGTTTTGTTACATTTTGCACGTCAATCAGATTGGTCATACTGGCTGTAAGAAGCACATTAACCTGTTCACATTGACAGCTATTCTGGATCGCGGTTTTGTGTCCTCCGTGTTTTATTTCATTGGGGATAGACGAAAAACTAGTATTTTTCTTTCTATGAAGGGACATCGGCTTGTTGGGAATCATACGTCGTGCGGTCAGATTTGTTTATCTGTTCTCATGGTACTACCTTGTATGCAGAAGGAATTCTTCTCCTCAGTCGGGTGCGGCATTTTCGTCTACCAGTTGCTTGCTTCAAAGTGGACCAGTACGCGTAATCCTGTACTTCGTGTAGCTGATACCTCTTCAGGCTCAAGATTAGCACTGGCCTATTGCGCATAAATTTGCAGGCGACCTGTAGAGGGAAAAAACTCGGTTTCGAAATACATTTGTTCTCAGTTTCATCTGCATTGCTCAATACTGCGCTATCGCGTCAGTTGAAGCGCGAAAGCGAAACTGAGGGTGAAAAGTAGGGTTCTAGTCAGACATCTCGGGGAGGACGGATCATGGCGTAGCGCGCAGAAAGCAAAGGACCCTGGATGGCAACGTATTCAACGACGCAATAAAATGCGGAGTTAGCCGGCCATGATTCAACACAGATGGTGTTTCATGCAATTGCGTTACGGGAAAGAGACACTCCAACTAGCTTCTCTCATCGACTGATGTGCGACGCTCGCTGAGAACCTTCCGATTGTTGTAAGTAAGTAAGCCACGCACCCATCCAGCTGCACCTGAGTGCCAATTCCTCGAATAGGTGCAGATCAGTGAACAGATAAACAGCCGCATAGTCAGTCACGCAAGCTACCAATATTTCGGCGAATTACACAAGTTTTAGCCGTCTTCCTGCAAACACATCGCTGAATTGTTTTTACCTAAAAGTTTCCCATCACCTAGTGATAACGATTCAAAGTTGAAAATTAGGAGGGACCCTTGAAAATACAGGATTCGCCGGCAAATCGTTGAGCAAATTCACAGAAGTCGATAGCAAGAGGATGGCATACTAATTTTTACACGGCACTTAGGTTTTAAGTGAATCGACGTTCCTCATAGTAAGTACTACAGCACACCGAAATCCACCATCCGCAGAATGGTTTTTGCCGAGAATTTTCCTGTCAGCTCTTCACAATTCAAATGTGACCTTGTAAAGAGTTCTGCGATCCACGTGTCACTCGTCCCATCGATTTAGTTTGGCAAAACGAATCGGGTACATGAGCCGTGAAATCAAATAGGTGTTTCATTCAGGAAAATTAAACAGCTGCATCCACAACGGCGTTAAAGCAGCATTAAGCTGGATAGCGGAATGATCTCACAAGCCGTTTCACAGCAACAAAGCAAACATCATCCAGTCGATAGGTTTTGTTCAACTCCTAGTCTGCTCCGCTTTTATCGGCATTTTTGTCTGGACTGTGACTTTGCACTCTCCGGCACCAAGTCAGCGGATATACCCCCGTGAATATGAGGAAGTGTGGGGAGGAAGAGTCCCGAAGCATATGTTTATTGCGCCTGGTGTATTCCACACGGTGGAGATCACAGAGCCTGGCCTCCATCCAGGTGATACAGTCCAAGCTACTAGGTCCAGCGTTTATACTGGTTGTATCCAATGGGTCAGTGGTCATCTCGGAGCATAAACAGGTTTATTCCTATATCTCTCTGGCAGGTCTAATTTGGTCACGGCCTAAATTCATGAATATCTTATCCATTTCAATGAACCACCCAAACCGTGTAATTGAGGTCACTGACCTCTCTTGTGGACAGTTTTGTTAGATTGCACAGGTCAATGAGGTTGGTCATGCTGGTTGTGAGAAGCACATCAACCTCTTCACGCCAATGGTCATTCTATCTTGCGTATAAATCACCTCTGTTTTATAGAGAAACGCCCTGCTTACTCCTAGACAGTATATCATTTTTGGCGTTATAGCTAGGAATATCGACTCGTTTAAATCCTCAATGCGCGTGATCAAACTTAGAGTGCTGTTCTCTTGGTATTGCCTTCCATGCTTGTGCTTATAGATGAAGGATTCCCAATGATATGCTTACAGGGGCTGTTCGAATTTTCACTTCCGTTTTGGTTCATGCGGTTTGGGTCCACCAGACTTTCCGGCAGGACTTTGTTGTAAACAAAAACTTCCGCGAATCTATCACATGCACTCATTCGCATATCAATTTTTAATTTCATGAAAAAGAATCATCTGAAACCCAGCTGAATTTTCTGTTTATGGTATTCCCGTGCGCAAGTCTCCTGGTTTATCAATTATCACCCTTTTTGAAATGTCTGAATGCATTCTGTAGACGTTACTCACTACTCGTTAAGTTGCTGAGTATACGTACCTCACAACCGTTTTGGGACTCATCGAATAGGTAAAGTCTTCAGTTTTTCGCTATTTTTATTTTCTGCTGGACCCAAAATTAAACATGATCCCGAATTTGTTTACCATCGAGGACTCAGCTGAAGCCCAGTTGAATCTCTTGTTTATGATGTGCCTCCACTGAATGTGTTGCAAAGAGGCCACACAAACGCAGCAAATTCAGTTTCCACTCGAAAGTACGCAACACATCTTGTGTCTTCCATCAGTCACCTGTGCCGCGAACTCGAGACAGTTAAGTGGTTGGGGAGCTGACCCCCTGCCCAAAAACTCCGCTGTTTGAGTTCGACATCAGCATCTGGAATGTTCCTATCTGGTCTTGGGCGACTTGGCCATCTAGCTTACTTTTGTATGGCAAGGGAACTGAGTACCGAAAAGTTGTTACGGTCGCTAACCCTCAAAACTGCAATCGACAGGTTTGCTTGATTTTATCTGCCAGAAACTCTCGGCACCTGAACGGTAATGTACTTTTTGCTCACCGTCATGATGAGCGGATGCTGTGTGTCTTTGCATCCTGGCCGCTCAGTGGAAACGGCCGATCGTACAGGCTTGTAGCCTGGATAAAAATTTGGAATGTCCGCGCTTTCAGTAATCCGGGTTACCGTTTATCTCCGGCTTAGATATTCCGTGTGCATCACCTCGCCAAAATCTTGGTGTTCGTTGACTTCAACGGTGCGTTCGATTGTGTCGATTGGTGACCGTTCAAAAGGATATGCTCCAGATGTTCATGATAATAACCACGTTCCTCCATTCACATACTTTTGGAAGTGTGGCCGAGCACCTTTCTGCTCTCCAAAGGCTTTGCTGACCGTCACGTCCGACCTTGGTTACTCTGTTCTTTCTGGACCCCATGGTTGATGGCATTATGAATCGAACGCTGAAAGGTCTTCAAAACATGAGGCGTTCAAATCGCTTTGATGAGAAACTTTTCCATCTGGAGTATGCGACTGATAAGGTGTCCACCTCTGAAGATGAAGGTGAAACACAATCCGTGTTGAATCAGCTGACCAGCATCATTGCGACCTTTTGGCATGCGCCTTGCGCCTTCAAAGTGCACAGTCATGTTTCAGAACGTACAGTCCTTGGGCAAACCCCTTACAACCCAATAAGAATCACCGGACGTTTTGGAGAACTTTACTTATTGTTTGAGAGAAGTGTGATTCGTGAATTGAGTTCAGAAGTTTCAAAGGCCCGAACCAAATTTGTTAGTTGGCGTCACTTGAGGTGTCAGAGAAGCATAACATTGGGTCACAAGGGTTGCGTGTACTAGGCTACAGTAAAGGCTGCATTGTTGTTTGGTGGGGAGACATGACCTCTGCGGACAGGTGATGTAAAGCATTCTCAGTTTTTTCAATCCAGATGTCTCAGAACTGTTGCTGGCGTCAGATGGTGCAAACGGATTAAAAACGAGGTAGTTAAAAAAAACGAGTGCTTGGTTGTGTAGCACTTACTTCGGTCTCGAAAAAACTTGAATTGCAGTGCGTCGGCCATGTGTGTCGCGGGATGACACATGGTATACCGCGGCAGCTGCTGTGTTCCATGCCTCTCTCAGAATTGTGAAAAATCTGAGTTGGTTGACGCGTGACTTTGCAAAATGGTGTGAAATAGATCACGAAGAGTTTGGGTGTTGTTGTTGCTGCCTACCTTCCAGGATGGCGTCCTGTGACCACTCCTGCATTTGGCCCGAAATGGCGGCTGATCAACATCAATGGCCTTCCTTTTGTCAGTTTCTTACTCAATTGTCTGACTGAGCACTTGGAGGTGTAGGAACCTCAGAAGGCTATCTACAGTCCAGAACCAGGTCTGCTCTTTCACCCGTTTTTCTCTTCTTTTCACGCTAAGGCCTTGGAAAGAATTAGACAAACTTTGTGATATCAGTAAAGCCTTAGTGTTAACAATGATGTCGATGTCACATGATGGCGATTATGGTGATATTGCGCCAAGCTGACCTTTGCAGCCCATATTTTAGCTTCTGCGTTGTAATGAACCTGACGGTTGCCTTTGAGGACCGAGTTGTTTTGAAATAAACCTCCATTAGAAAAGTGTCTATACTCCCCAACATATGCACCAGTTTACACGGCCTCACGTCTTGACAAGACAAAGAGGAGGTGTCCTAAAATTTCCCTCAACGTGGGTGGTTTTTAAGTCATCCCAAGACACTGTTTTTCGGAAAGGTTTGGTAACAATCGGTAGATTTATTGCTGGGCAACGTTTCGCTTTTGACACAAAAGCTTCGTCAGGCCAAGACACTTTTGTTTTTGCGTATCCACAACTCAATGTGACCGTAGCGGTCAACAAACAGGTACCAAAAAGCGTAATTTTTTGGGTATCACTGAGCGTGACACTTACAACGCCTGAAGCAGATTTTGCAAATCTCTGTTCAGTAGTTTTCTAGCGGTCAACCTAATTCAAGGTCACGACCAATCAGGAGATACTCAGTTAATTAGGTCAGCTCAGCAACCTACATCATAAAAGAAGCGGAGGAAGGGCGTTGGTCTCAGTGGCTCTTTAGAATCACGATGCGCAGCGCGTTGTTTTGTTTTGCGTTCGTGGCTTTGGTTGCTAGTGAGTCCCGCTTCTATTCACTGGATTTCAGTCACTTTCTTCCTGTTCTGAGGTGATCATCCACTGTGATTTATATTAGTCGGATAGGATATGTCTGTCACAATGTGTGAGAACGCTTTTGGAATCATGGGGTTTTAAGAGTGCAATTTGCAGGCCTTAAGGGAACGGAGAATGCGTTTTGCTTAAAGCGAGATTTCTAGGGAAACTATCTACCTGATTGGTTGTTTTATGGAACACTGAGCAAGCACATTCATTTGATGTCTCAGGACTTTTACCATGCATGCTGAATTTTTTGACGTAAGGACGTAATTTTTTGCCCTTATCAAAGTGGAAATAGTTTGAGACTACAGAAACTACTCATTACACTACTCATAAGGTTGCTGAAAATTCTTCGACAGCCCACGACCAGTTTCGCCCTTCTTGGGGCTCATCAGGTAGACGCAATCCCTGCGTTTCCGTCAACCTTGTTCTGCTTGGATCCAAGTTGCACAAAATTAGCGGAAAACACTCATTTGCAAATCAATTTGGTTTTGCGAGAGACTCACCTGGAACCAAGCTGAAACTCTCGTTTATGATGTTCTTCAACTGACTGTGCTGCACACAGGCCGCTTCATGTTTCAGTTCGTCATTCAGTTGCTTGAAAACATCATAAACGAGAGACTCAGCTGGGTTCCGTTCCAGGTGGGTCTCCCATCAAAACCAAATTTGGTTGCAAATGAGTGTACATCCCTAATTTACAGAAAACACTGTTTTCGCACCGGTGGTCGTCTATGATGGAGTCAGAAAAGAGTTTTTGTGGTATTATTCTACAAACCACATATTTTGTATCCATTTTTGGCAAAACGTACTACTGATAATATTACAGGCATCATTCGACAGTCACGAGATTAATCCGGTAGACAGAGTCCCCGAATTCCTGTCAACTTTATGTTGTACGTAAAAAGCATAATTGTAAGCAGTTGCTAAAATGCACTAATTTGGAAGTTAGCTCTTGTGTTTCGTTTAATTTGGTGTTCAAGTAAAACTCTGAAACATGAGGCAGCCTTTATGCAACACAGTCGAAGAACGTCATAAACAAGACGTTCAGCTGAGTCTTTTGTTACGCCAACTTGATTTTCAGATGAGCAAATTTTGCCCCTTGCATACTACTCGGTGTTCGAGTAGGACGTAAGGTTGGTGGGGGATTGCGCCAAGATGAGATGCAAAACCGGAAGAATTTTGGAAGAAATTTTAGGAAATTTGTGAGTAGTAGGTTTCGTCAAGGTGGTTTACTGAAGAGCACCTTAGTAGTGAGAGAAAACAATGCATGTCCAATAATGCCTTGTAATTTTAAGGACACGTTTCTGCGGGTGACTGTAAACATTCGTTCGACTGGAGCTTTGAAGAATTACAAAGAACTCGGACAGAGAACTCTGGGTGGTAGGAAGGCGAAGGAACGGTCACTCAGTCCACATATGAAGTTAACAGCCGATGTCGAGCTGCATAAGATGTAAGTGAGAATCAGCCACTGAGTCCTACTTAGGGTAGCCAGTGTGCGTCCAGCTTGAGTCTTGTACATTTTGGCTTAAGGGGCAGGTAAGTTTTTAATGGAAACCCCGTTCGAATCATATCTGCGTACACTAAGATAGGTGATTAGGACAACGTTTACAATGGGAAGGGATCTTATCGGATGCCGACTTACGTAGCTCAGAGATTCGTTCACCTGTTCACCGTAGAACGGGATATATTCGCCTAAGTTGTATTTATTAGGACAACCTACGTATGGTTCATTGGCATTATTCAACGCGCAGTTCAAACCTACTGAGCAATAGCCTTATTACGCATAGCAGTGTGGGAGTATGGTGCACAAGGCATCGTTTTTAATCACCTCTTGGATAAGTCCCTTCTACGACTGCAGCATTTTCAGTGAATGTCCACCATTCGATGCTTTCGTTTCCTTCCATAAATACGTACATTCTTTTGTGAGATAACGCAAAAATACAAATGGAGTCTGGGGATTCTTCGTTGAGAATCAGACTAAACGAGGTTACACGTCTATTTTTCAGAAACAGTGTGTACTTTATTTACAGTTGTAATAGAATTTTACCCCCTCCCCTGTCACAATGATTTATATGTCAAAAATAATTACATACACCCAAAGGAGATGTTCTCCTGTAAGTGAACCCATTCTATGATGGAATGCTGAGGAGCTTATTTGAAGAGACTCCGGTAGAAATAGTCGAAACAGGCAACCCCACGGCTAGGACTATGATACGTTAGGACACAAGTGGTTGAATAGCCGTGTGACTGACTCGCACTTAGACAAGACACACGTCGCGTCACCCGTCACATGATTTGCTTTGCAATAAACGTATGCAGACTGCTTGAAACGTCCATCTGCTGTGGAAACATTACTCGGTAGATTTAGCTTGAGGTTCAATAACATTGCCCTGTTTTTGAGGAAGAAATGGACTTACTAGGTTCACTGGAAGCACCGGGCTTAGTGCTCGCTGCAGGCTATTCTAGGTTGTCACAAAAGCTTTATTGATTGTTCTATAAACGCCTATTTTTTAGTGTTAGCTCAATGACGAACCACTTGCTGAGAATAGACATCCGACATTCTTCTGTGCTAAAAAGACCTTGGCAAACAGAGTGTCTTTACAAATACATCGGGATGGTGGGGGCATTTGTTTGCATCTGCAGATCAACCGAGTTCCACTCTAGACGGGCTTATTGGAAACGCTGCTGAGCCCTTCAGTGTGCAAAAACAGCCAAACGCACAATTGATTACACGAGCACTCTAATGCGTCTCTAGGTGGTCATCGGTCAATTTTGTAAAATGTGCAAGCTCCTTGATGTAGCTCAGAGTTTATCGATCAATTACCGGGTGACCTATTCGCACAGCTCGCTAATTGGATTTCAGATGTTTCGTTGTAATTTGAGCAAGCCAATGTTCAAGCTCGGCGAACAAATCACTCTTTGATAATCAAACAACTCATCCCGACTATCGTTGTAGAGCCTTTAGGGTGAGCTAATAAACGATAGTATGGACACTCTGGAAATTCGAGGACATGGTACACCCAGACTGTGTAGCAGTTTACCAGACTAACACCTCGAATTGCAGTTCCGTTCACATGGAGAGTGGTAGTCTGTGCAACCATTTTAGATTATTGGGAAGACAAAGTTTTCTTTCAGAGTGAGACGGACCAAAAGTTTGTGAAACGCCTAAGTGCGCCAACTATGGGAAGGTGTTCGATCTAGTACATTTGAGAGTTCTGCGGTTTCTGTTAACTGATGCCACTTGAAGCGGACTGTGGCACTCAGCCTGCAGCGCGGTTTCAGTTTTCCACGCCTAACTTTATGTTGTCTGTATATCCGGTTGATTTTTGTAAATTGTGGTGTGAGCTTTTCGGTGGTTTATGAAACATTGTTTCAGTATGATATGACATTTTCGAAGGTTTTAAAAAAGGCAGAAATCCAACGAATTGTTTCAATGTGACAGAGAAAGTCAAACACACGTTTTTCCTTCGTCCTACAGCAAAATTTACCTAACTAAAACCCCCCACCAAATACAGTTTATGACGCGACTGTTTCAACAACTCACAGTTTCGTTACATCAAGCCAGTTTGATGCGTTCATTCAATTTTAACACGTTTTCTCTGCATATTCTAGCTGGTGCACCACCGATCTCATGTAAGGGGTTTTTAATCATCAGTCGTATTATACTTACACCATTTGTTTAAAGCGATGAATGTCTGTTTACATGTTCACTAAAAGCAACACGTATGCAAGATTGATCAAGTTCTTGGCTCAAAATATCAGTTGAGGTACATGTGGGTTAAAATACCAGGTCGTCATAACGGAAAACCAAAATTGTAAAAATTGTTCAAACAAACCTTTTTTACAAACTGTTTAAGGTCTTTTTAAATTCCGCAAAGTGTCAGACTGAAGAAGTTAGTCGGGGTTCCACCATGCAGGTGAAGCTAGTCTACGATAAACGGCCAACAAGCACATCGAAAGGCGGTTACATCCGAGTTGGGAATCAACAGGGAAATAAATCTTAACGCACAACTTCAAGACTAGTGCGTGAAGAGTTATCGTATAACCTTGAGTGGGTTATCCGCAGGCTTACTGACTTGTCAGTAAACACGACAGAGTGCAACTCGGCCTTCAATAACGCGATCCACATCACGTGGTTACACAGAGGCTCGATCTAAATGGAAGGTTCCAGCAGTCTTATCCCTTGCTGAACAGATCACTTATAGTTGAACGTTAATATGAGAAGACTCCGCACTTTTGTGAAACAATAAGTAATCAGACTTTGCTTCCAAGAGGATAATTTTTTTTGTATTTTGGTGGAGCTGGCCACATGGGGGCTTCTACCTCACAGAATGACAAAACTTATGACACGAGCAATCGGTCAGGTTGCCAAATTTTTTTCAGTAACTATATCACGCAGTTATTTAGTTTACCATGAGTAGACCTGTTGTCCAAGCCAACTATTCCATTGGTAAACGTTTCTGTTAACTCGTTGAAACAGTCTCGGGCTGTTGCTTCCTTTAAGTAACCAATCATTGCAGTTTGGACTTAACTTCCGGAAGAAAAATGGCTTTATGTCTTTGCTACTGGTTTGCAGTTGCTTAGAAACAACTTTTAAGTTCGCCACCCACCAGATTTTGCTCCTTGTAGTGTACACCGGCTCCGCTCGATCGGGTATTCTCGCGCGGCTTGACACATTCCCCGAAATGAAATGAAATACATTGAATCACAATCATATAATTGTGTATAAAGATTCAAACTACAGGACACTTCTGCGTTCCAATCTTTTACTTAGATCCTGAGTTACAAACAAAAATTGACCGTAAGTAACTGCGAGCACAATCCCGGCTGTTGTCTTTTGTGAATACAATTAGAATGGTGTCGCACTGCCGGAACTGAAAGCCATTCAAAAGCCGCCAGCAATTCAACACAACTTTGGGACATTTCACCCTTCTTTTACTCTTACTGTATACCTCGAGATAAATATACGAAAGCAAGAGACCTGAATGATCACAGGTAGTTAGTTGTAATGAGAGAGTGATTTCACTGGGCTACCGAGTAAGTCAAACGTGACAAAGAGTTGAGTGAAATGACAAAAATGTGGTTCTCCTACCAGCAAGGCCCCTAACACGGGGAGCAAACGGTTGGTTTCCAGCAACTTTGTAAGCATAATGTTGCGTCGTGCCAATTGAAATTCTACACCGCTTTCGTAAAGCACATTAAACTGAGGAATGCTACAACCGAATTCGTAAATGAGTGTAGTTTGCAAGTTAGCCGAACTTTTGAACAGGGAAGAATTGTACGCGTCCACGATGTATGTAACTAGTTTGTTTTGAAATATTATACACGTGCACCCCTCACACGTCACTTTGAGAGAACGCAACGTTCAATTGAATGAAAATCTTGATTCTGCCCTCAATTAAGCATTCATTGGGCATTCATTTTTTACAGGCGCACAGAATGAGTGCTCATAGGTTACGGGAAATAGGTTCAGTTGCGCACTCAAAAAATGCAACACTTAATAAAAGTGCTAAATGGGGCAAATGTTTTTTATACGTGCTTGAAGGAATTTTAAGTGTGTGGGTCTATGAAAATTCCCCCTTCTAAATGTCTAGCCAGGTACTAAATTGCATTAAAGCGAATTAGCCTCGACATTAGTTCATATTTGTTTCTAACAAAAGTCAATAAAAAAGTGGGTCGATTGTAAAATCACTTGCGGGCTGCTAATGTTTCGACTTGATGTGGTTTTCAGCTCGTTCTGTTAAAACTGTCACAGAAAATTTGGGTTTGAGGATAACTTTTGTGGCAACAGTCTGAACCCCACCGTACTGTTTTTCGCAAAAATAATCTGAAGCTAAGGTTGACAGAAGAATTTCCCTGGTTTGTTGATTTAACGGAGAAACAAATTCTGCGCACGCTTTGTTATCTTCTGTTTATGTAGAAATAATTGGTAAGTTGACTTGGATTCACTCCGGGAGCTGACGATTAGGTAGGTTCTCTTCTTGAGGAAACTTTTAACTCGATCGACAAACATTCACTGGTTAATATGTTTTTGCTTGTTGACCGTTTTAGTGCCAAATCACTCTGATGGATGATGTCGGAGTATCTTATTTAATATAAAATACAAAAAAATAACATAGAGAGCCCGGTGGCCTACAAAATCGCTTGTTGCCGAATGAACAACACGTATTTATTGATTTTCTTCTACACCGGTCACCAAATATTGTGGGACTTTAGTTTCACATTGTCAGGTGTTTCAAGAAAAATTTTTGGAGGAGCAGGCGATACTTCCAAATATCCGAAAGTTAGGTTGCCCCCTCACACTTGTGGACACTGTTTGGAATGTTTCAAGAATTTATTCTTTCGGGAAGTTTTGGCAAGCATCCTTCGAAATTATAACCAGAAGAGATGAAGTTGGGTTTCAATTTGAAGGACTTTGAATACGCATAATATTAGGGCGGCGGTACAAAGTGGAAAAACTTCAAGCTGAATACTTGGGCAGCTTAAAGATCATAAACCGGCTGATACAGTATAGCTAATTAACGAATAATTACGCGGGACGAACAAGCGTGGATCTGCATACCAGAAGTGGCGAGTACATGCGCTTGATATACAGACCGCCAGGGAATGCAGGGGAATACTGAGCTCTAGTCAAAGGCCCATAAATGGAATCAAGTGCAGTGGACAGCAGGAACAGAGAAGAGCAGGAGTATTTTGAGGTTTTGAGCTGAAGACTAAGGTTCTTCTTGAAGCAATTGGTGGTCTAGAAGTGCAGAGGATTTTTCAGTCAGTCGATTTGACTAGTGGCCAAATGCGAAATCCTAAACCAAATTTCTCAACAGTACTACTAACAGCCCAGACCAGAAGAATTGTGGAAGGCACTCAAGAGGTTTATTCGTCTAAAGTGCTTCAAACTAGACTTGGCTTAAATCACCAGTCAAACATCTCGGTAACGTTAACTCTCGATCGATATTTACCACCGGTTAAATCCATGAGCTCATAGGCATCTCAGTAGCTGGCTTTTTGTTCGTCTACTGATTTACAAATAAGTAGATCATTTCTGAAATATTTTGAACTCAGTAAAGCGTAATCAGTGTTAACCAGCGGGATGGCCTAATGTGTAGATTTTGGTTTTTAACTGGGTGAAGGGGACGAATTAATAGGTTCGCAATAAGAATTAAACGTCACTCAGTAGTGAGTTTCACTAGAGAAACCTCAGAAAACTGACAGTGCTTTCGCAACTCCTTTGTAAGCGGGTTTCACCCTTGTTCCGGCAATCGCTTTTGGGAAACCGTAGTTGAAGTACCGTTTTGACATCACGACCTTATACAAATGTTCATTCGTCGAAAACTTAAGCCCATCAATGAAATCGGGCGTCACTTTGCAATCAGATAAACAAATCGGTTCGATAAATATGTATAATATACACATATGAAGAACATGGAGACGATTAACGTTTGACCAGGAGAAACCATGCAAATAAATTTCCGATATCAAAGTGAAGCCCGGCCCGTCGCAACACAAAAGATCGCCCATTAGCTTCGAAACCTACCACACCGAGCAAGGCTAGCCAAATAATTATGAACAAGAACCACACATGCTGGAACGCGTCGCCGTACTCTACTCCTAGGTTCTACCTTTTAAACAGCCTACCTTTTTATCTGCTGACTGGTATGGGGATACTACAGAGGTTACTTTCAATAACTTCCTCTGCGGTATCCACAACATTTTTCATTCATGATAGCCTTGGATGATACATTTTTTTGTGTTTTATTGGAATGGATTCTCCCACACTTTTCGCGTGCACAACGCGTGCCATATGGATGCTCAGTATTCGATTATTTTAACCAGCAAAAGCCGTCTATTGACGTTACACAAATATTTAATTGTTCCGTTTGTTCTCAGCAAAAGACGGTATGCAATCCATGATATCTACAAACAACCAATCAAATTGCAAGGATCTGAATTTTGAGAAAACATTGATGTATAAGTTTTGTACGCAAGGCAAAAACATTGAAACTGTGGGAGGCAATATGTATTTCATTCTCTTTAGTATTTATGAGAAAATAAATCAAGAAACCTGTCTAACAATGCGACTCACTACCAAAAATCACCAAGTGAATGTCTTTACGGTTTGCCCTGAGTCCATAGTTAAGATTGTCTGAGTCCTTATTCCTGCTGCATCAAGAGGAATGATATTGACAAAAATGAACATACGCAAATCGGAGATTCGGTTCTCGCAACCATGATACCCAAACAGAGATTTATACATTGGACCTAACAGGGGAAAACTTGATACATATACTAGAAATTGTTTCGTGCTTCGGTGGCTAAATCGAGCATGCGCAGAACATAACAAGTTAAATTGGAGGAAACGTAGGCAATATCCAAAAAACGTGAGTAGTCAAAAGCCTAGTCACACAAATCGTTCAGCTGTAGCACCCTTTCAGTGCCCAGCTGTCATGCCACCCGAAGGGAGCACGAGGGCTGGGGTACTGCCAGGTTGCCCAAGCCTAGACAGGGAAGTCGAGAGGCAGAGGCAGGGTTCGAACCACGGCCCTTCCGGTCAGTACGCTCGCGCTCTAACCGCTAAGCTATCTCGCCCTCAAGGGCTGGTCAAACATCCCACGTTGGTTGACTAATAGGTATGTAGTCTAACAAGTGAACGGATGGAGTATTCACCGGAGATATCAGTCACCCCAAAAATCGATTTCGGCGAACACACCAGCCATCGCAGCCAATGCTCAGTTGGCAGAATAACGTGTGTCATTCTGCAGGAGTCTCCAACTCCATTCGTTAATTTCGTCAGACTGAGAAGCACTGCATGCGCAATTCAATCACCGAATTCACACGGATTTCACTTGATACCACGTGTAACCCGTCCCCCCAAAGTAACCACCGCTTAGAAAAACATATGCATGCAAGTAATCAATTATTATTCCGTTTAAGCTACTTATATTTTGTTGATAGGATGAGTTTACCACTTTTTAACTGAGTGTTTCTTCGACCGCTAAAGTCAATCAATACCACAGTGATTCTCGCAACAACATGAGGACCTGTCGATTGAAAGTCCCTAACTCTTCCTCATAGTATTAAATTCAGTTATGGAAACGTTGTTGCAAATGTGTTTCTTAGAATATCGTGGGATAAACGCCAACTTGTTTAGGAGGCTACCCTACTCAAATGAATCGAAATCATGTCGTAGGCCACCGAGACGAGAAGGCGTACAGGCTGCTAACATGTCCGCTTTCTAAGGTATGCAGGATTTTTATGTTGAAAGCGTTTCTAAAATAATGCTTTGAGGAGGGCTTTTCAAGCCACCAACTTGTCAGTTTGTGATAATTTTAACGCACTCACAGCCATAGATACATCACAAAGGTGCTTCCTTTAGTTGTTCAAGCGAGCATTTCAAATACGGCCATACTTGAAAGGTGGAAATAAGCCGCTCATTTTACTGACTTATTTGGGTAACGAATCAAGAGGATACATTATGCTATCCTAAAAATACCAGTCTAGCTCCCGACACCGAACCATTGCAGTGAGCATTTAGATTATTTCAAAGGACGATCAGTTGCTTCAGAATTACGACCATATTCTGGGGTGACACAATAAAAATATTTGAGTAGTTTGCATCCCCCAGGTTCAATTAACACACCTGATGACGCGAGGCATGTGCAACTCAATAATTCCCATCTGTAGATGTCAGTTGAGGATTCCTAGATTCTACTGGCCAATCAACGTGTACTAGCCGGGCCACATTTTCTGTAAAATGTTGGCGACGTTAACGCACTTTTTGTCCTCTGCCTGTTGTTCAAGGGTACAAACAAGATGTCATCGCACATCGTACAAATACTTCTGGTGTTTGCTTTCGAAATCACATGGATACTCGTCCTGTTTCACCCTGGTTTCCTGTAATGTCACCAGCTGGATCAAACCTGGCTATTTTTTTCACAGACACAACTGTGGCTGTGTGTGTACGACCTTGGTTGAGTGCTTCTGAGTAGAGAGCAATGGGCATTTATTAGACATAAGCAATTATAAGGCGAGGAGCTTTAGCGCAAAGTACGCTGAAGCGCTCCATGAGCACCTTTCCATCCAGATATTTTGAGAGTGCCAACGTAAAACCCGGGTTTACGTAGAGGTAACTGAACAGTTTCTAAACTGTGTGAGTGACACATTAATTCCTAAAATATTGGACTTTGCACACTTCGTGACCTTTTACAAAATCGTCTCGAGTGGTCAAATAGTTTGCAATGTAACACAAGTTGTAGAAACCGTTGCGAAAGTGTTTCGCATTTTACTATCTTGTGTCGAGAGACACTCGTCAAGTTGCTAGAGTTGTTTTAGAGCTTTGTTCCGAGTCTGTCCTAGTTAATGCCGACTTATCATTTTTTTGTTCCTATCCTGTGTTTAGGAGACAAAAAAGGCAAGTTGTTTTGAGTTTAGCATCTTCAGAATTCAGTTGACCGCTACCGAAATGTGGCACGAATTACTAAATTACCGTAATGAAACCAATAGATGCCGAAGAGGCGAGAACTGACTACAGCTGTTTCATCCTTGCTGGGAATCATCAACATAGCGCAACTTACAAATCTCAGAGATTTTCGAGTCCGCAAATTTCGTGCCGGAAGTTGTCCAAATGGACAAGAGGAGCGCGTGCGGACTTCGAAACAGGTCAAACCGCGGATGCCGAAGCAGCGAGTGACCCTAAAACTGCTCAGGGTCAGGGAGATGTTTACTTTTGCGACGGATGCTACTGACTGAAATATCGTTGCTGTCCTAAAACAGATGGATGAGGTCAGTGAACACGCCAGTTATATCCTGACTAACGCTGAGCGGAGAAGGAATGTTTGGCAATCGTCTGGATCATGCCGAGACTGATCGCTAATCCACTGAGTTTCTCTGCAGCATCAGAAAGCTTGCACGTGGAAAGCTTGCACGCTAAGTACTTCGGCTACAAGATTTCGACTCAACAATTCGGCAAGTGCCGAGGAAAGGGAACCAATAGCCGATAGTCTGTCAAGATTAGCGGCTGTAGATGAGGTCAGTAAGATAGCGATAAAGGTTGATGCAACTGCAGCTGCAGTATGATGTATGAAGGAAGGTTGCATTCGCCTTGCTGGACGAAAGGAGTGTTGAAAACGGGAGGGAGACAGAGGACTGAAAGCATTCTAGGACCATTTCGACAGGCTGAACCTAAATGAAGCTAGCATGATATCCAGGGGCACTAACGGTTCAAATGACGTACTGCCATGGTGCATCGTGTATTTAGACGGAAGCTAATCATCGAATGCCACGAGACGTCAAAAACTAGGCACACCAAGACATACGACAATTCTGAGGAGGGCCCACTTGCCGGGGGCGAAAAGTGAGCTAATAAACTATTTGGTGGCCTTTGCGTGTTGCCAATTGATAGATGGGGATAGGACAGTAAGCGTGCAGCCTATGGAACCATGGAACCTATCCTTATATCAGCGATCGAAAACTTGTGGTCCGTCGAAGCAATAGTCCCCTTCCGTTGACAGCCAGCGGAAATTGATTTATCGTAGTGATGAGAGAACGCCTGTCGTGATGGATCGAAGCGGCAGACGGAGCAAACCAAAGGGAGACAACAATCAGAGGGGTGGTAATGTAGAACATTGTGGCCAACCACGGGGTATCAAAAATTATCCTAACCAATCAGGGACATAGCTCTGTGGGTGGAGTTTAGAAGCGGTTCAGGAAGGGACCAGACAGAAAACGGTAGGTAGGAAGAGAATGACCATCCCCATATTATCGAAGGTCAAACGAAAGATAAGCAGAATCGTGAAAAGAGTGGACTGTGGTCGCAGAAGTTGCGATGTTGGTAGCAAGGCCCCCATGTCGTTACCGGCTGACGGAGGAGTCGTTTATACATTTCAGGACGGCGGAGGGTAGAAGAGTAAACGGTGGGCAGCTTCGGGAGTAGCATGATACACCGGAAGAGAAGCCGAATGATCCAGATGCTGAGACTAGGGGCAGGCAAATGGAACCTCGGAGGACTGCATGCGATCTTTGAAGGAGAAGGTGTGTAATGCTGTGTACTACTGATGAGGCTTGAAAGTAGTCCATTATCCGGTGCACAGGCTCCGCCCCAGTATCCGAACGAAGATAACGTTTACTACGAAAAAATATGGAACAGATTTGCAATGTTTGTTTACAGTGGTTTAATATTCAAAAGGCGTCCAGGAAGGTACAAGAGAACGCTCCGGAATATTCACTTTTAAAAGCCTCTGTGCATATTAAGCGCTTTTAAGCGCTTGTTCATTGCGAAAAAATTGCTTCGGTGCTTAGTTCCTTCGCCTGTGCTATTTTGCTGGTATATAAGTACTGAACAGGTGATTCCCAGTGCCATTTTAAGTCAACACGATAACTAGGGGTTAACGCAAGGTCTATTATAATAGCGAAGTCCATGTGACCTATAATTTCCCTAGCTAATCACTATGGATCAGGTTCTCGGGTGCGCTGTGATCTTTTAGCACCTTGGTTCGACATAGACAACACAGTAGAATGGAGCTGCATAGAGCGTAATGTATCATTAAGTTCGTCAGCGTAAGCCACATTTCCTTGGATCCCCCGGCATAGATTAGTCGGCTGATAAGCATTACTCCGAGCATAACTGAATTACAGTCCGCGAGGCACAACAAGTCCTGCATTTTGGACGGAATATCTGCTGGATAATCACTACCAAGAGGTAGTTTATATAAATAACTGCCTTGTACACGGTGATCTTTTACCAGAAACAAGAAGTAGGGAGTGGTCATTCGTCAGCATAACCGAATATAGACCGTTCAAATCCCTTCGAAATCATCTCCCTAGAACCCATGCCCCCATGCTGTCAGCTAGCACACGGACGAGGTTACGTTACAGGGCAGTGGGTATTGGTTGCATCCAGCAAGCAGGTGGACCACGCTGGGTTTCGTGCAGAACACCAAAAATCAAATCACCTATATTAAAGTTTATCTAATAAGCCTCCAATCCTGGGATCACGGCAGCTACACTGTACACCGGGTTAGGTGCTAGTCATTCCAAATGAGATCCTGTACAAATGGGTAGGTGGCAAACAGTACGCACACTGACTCAGCACAGAGTTGCCACTAGATGACCTAGCCTACGTGGTTGAACTAAACGGGATAGGGCGGTCAGTGGTTTACATATTTAGGTCAAAACAAGAACGTGGGTACTGGCACAAACAACTGGAACAAAACTCAGATCCCGTTCTACAGAAGGTAGAAAAAAGTCATCAATGGGCATAAGACTATGAAAGTTAGTAAGTTCTTGAAACGACGAACGCTTCCTTCACGTGGTGATCATATTGGTCAAACGGCACACAATTATCTGACGAAAGAATAGGGATCATCGCACGATTTTTGGGACCCTAAGATGTGAATCCTTTCCAAGGCAAGAACAAATCCACCTTCTGTCACAAAATGCTAACAGGGCGGTGCACGGCACAGCAATATGAATATGAAAAAAAACTGAGGAAGATGTATTGTTTTTTGGAAAGCTACTTAAATTGCATTCGTATGTGTAACTGTACAAAAGCTTGGCTGGTTTAATTTCCCAGCTAAACATGAAAAAGCATGATACCTGCTTGAATTGCAAAGAGTGTTCCTTTCACATTTGTCAAGTTCAGTATAACCACGGTTTGACAGTTCAGCGACCAAGGTTGGCCACAAGATTCTCTAATATATGACGCGCAGTTTGAAAAATCGAATTTACCAATGCATTTGATAGAAGATTCGCCCGATAGAAAGATATAATAAGGTGCATTGTTTTTTTGTGTCCGTAAAACAGTAAAACCAGAGGCACAAAGTGGTAAGTGTGAACACACATCGCGCTTTTTAACCGGAACCACGACGCTGAAAATCTAACAACCATGAAGAATGTGCGTTTTTTATGGCAAAACACGAATCACAAAGTTGAAAGCGAGTTTTTCTCAAATGTTAAAAGTCCACTATTGGCTTCAATTGCTGGCAACAGAAAATGTAATCAGTAAAATAATCTAAAACACGCGAACGAAATCGGGGTTGATCCTGGGCTTTGGCAAAGCATACTAGTGTAACGGTGGATACTACTGAGGAAGCATGCGAGTAGCATGTTTTCACGTAAATCTGCTTCGCGTCTCTTGAAAAGTGAGATCTGTTACGGAATTGGTGGAGTCTCTTTGTAGCATTTGCTTGCATTTGAGAAACAGTCAATGAATATCCAGGAAAGTTCGGGAAGCCGCGTTCAAGGAGAAGGTGGATAGTCAGTTTTGTAAACAAGATGCACATGAGAGTTTTGCCCCCCTGTCCAATAGTCTGTAACTGTTAAGTTAGTGTTTCTCTACTAAACAACTCCGCAACGGAAGCCTTCTTCCTTTTCACTAGTACATGTGAAAATGGGAGTACACTTAGTTCTGCGTTCACCAAAAACTTTTGATGATACTTTGTCTGATAATGCGATATACCGAAACAACTCAAATAGTTATGGAATCTGGTTGGTCTACCTGCTGTTTTAACTGTCACTGATTTTGCTTGGAATACTATGACCCAATCACCTTTGATCAAAGTGTCTTATCGTAGTAACACTCAACTGTGCGTACTGCGCTCCAACCGCATATCAAAAAAGGTCATCTGTAAACTGAACTGGGAGCGCAAGAAACACGAAATTAATGTCCACTAGCAAGTAGGCACTTCCACACTTGCTGCCGATTGGATGATACGTTTGGAAGTTGCTTTCAACAGTAATCTCACTTGAAAAAAAACAAAACAAATTCCAGTGGAATTTCTCGTTGCTGATGATCGAGCAGTTTCAGGCCACCATAGGAGTATTGTGTTACGTCGAGCCCATACCTTTCACCAAGTTTGAAAGGCTGATCCTAACGGAAACCACCGGTTAACGGGTGTCTGGTGAATAAGCTAAGCAAACTAATCTCAGAAGACCCAGAGGTACTCTAAATTGCGTTCACACCACAGGTTACCAAGATGTCTGTTGTAGTTTACTGAGCCCACGTCCAACTCCTAGGTTGAAACTAAGACGCCGTGCCCAAAACTAGCTGGTTCCTCCGGTAATGTAACTGTAAAGTTCGAACTTTTTTATCAAGTATACGTAAAGTCATACTGCTAAGGTATTAAACAGTATATGTGTATGATGTGGAAAGCATAGGAAACGTTCAAGCATGATCTGTTCAGGATACACGTTTTTTTGTCCGAGTTCATTAATCTGGAGAATGTGGCTGACTGTACACAATGTTTCGGTCAAAAATCTTGGGCACAATTTTGTGATGCTTCAAAATGGTGTACAATTTAAAATATCAGAATGCTTTAACGACGGATTAAAAAACATTGTCACACGGTCCAAAGAAAAGGGCTTTAAACAGTCGCAAACGGACCAGTGACGTTCCTTTTTTGAAGTAAGTTTTGAAGGACAAAGATTACTATCGATCGATTGGCTTGTGAATGCAATAACCTCTTCAAATATGCTTGCACAACATTGTACTTCTTTGTTGATGAACAGGTTCGTGATATGACGGGTGAAGGCACATGTTGATTTTGTTTTACAATCTCTGTTTAATTTAGTTGTCATCAAAATCCTGGGTAAGTAAATATGAAGTACCGTTCGCAAAAGAACACAAAGCGTAAAAGAAAATGAACTTACTAGAAATACACTAATTTGCAAATCAATTTGGTTTTGCGAGAGACTCACCTGGAACCTAGCTGAATCGCCCGTTTTTGATGTTTCCAGGCAACTGAATGTGCTGTCCCAGCCGAAACCGGTCGTGGGCTATCGAAGAATTTTCAGCAACCTTATGAGTAGTGCGTTGCGTCTATAAAATGAACTTACCTTCCCATTCATCCTGAAAAGCCCAAGGCAATGTGTATCTACTAAATTACATTTTCGAATTGCAGCAGTGCATACTCTCGGATATCTTGATAAACGCGAACCCGCGATCTCCCGGCTATTCGTCGATGATCACACTGCACACCGGAAGCTGGTTCACAGTACGTGTACCTAGTGATGACACTGTATCCTGTGTGGGCTTTTTACGCAGAAGCGTTTAACCCGAAGGTGCCAAACGGTTGGCCAAGGGTTCAAATCCCTCAGAAAGATTCGCGGAACCAGCACTACTTGTAGCGATTTCAAAAGGAATGGCAAAGCGCGTCCTGTGGTTTTGAGTGGAATTCATTAAAACAAAAAAAATTACCCGCCAAACGTCCGACTTTGGGCTAGTACTATGTAGAAATATTGTCACGCCCACTCAGCTGCACACTGGTGATGTCTCCTTTTATGGTCGGTCGCCAAACGCGGTGAACACACCAACAGGCACATGCAAACTTTTGTTTCGCGTTTTATAGCAAAGAACTATTGTCAAACGTGCTGTGCAGCATGCAATTTTGACCTGGAAGTTCACTGCTACGATGATGACTCAGTTGTTTGCTTGATTTGGCGGATGTTTTAGGGTTGACAGGAAAATTTAAACACTAAGAAACGCTTCTTTGTCCACGCATTTTTCATCTTATTTGTGTCAGAGTTAGGAGAACTCACAAAGTATTTTTCAGCCATCCTGTGGACTCTTACGTGATTCACATGTTTTTCGAAAGCTTGCTTTGGTAAGTTAAAATGTTGTTTGGGTGTCGGTTCCGCGCAATGCCGAAAGCGCGTTCGCTTTAAGCGCCCTCAATTCAGGTTGCTTTGCAAGAAGCCAAAATTTTCGGATATCGGATGTGCAATTCAGCAGTTTGAAAACCAAAGAATTGTAAACTATGACCATTTTCAGACCTGCGCCATACACTTGCTCAGGTATTCACTGAGGAAGGTACTGGTATTCACAGAAACAAATGTTTCCGCTTCTGAAAACGAGATGGCAGTTGGGGGGTTGTCCACACGTTAATAACTGTTGAAAACTGTTGAGTCAGATGTACCTGAATAGCTAGGAGTTTTTAATTTGTGTACCTCAGGCTTGCGATCGTTCTCACCTGGCTTATCTGTGTACTTGGTTTTCTGCGAAGTTCACTAAAACATGGAAGTTAGGCAGGTAGGGAGAGGGCAGTGGCTAGGTTGCCCAGGCGGCACATTACCTTGCCCAGTGGATGGATGTCTCTGGCAAGATATACCGATGTTTACTATAAGGCCGCGTACACTGAATTTGGCTCCCCTAATATTTACTCAATGATCTCGATTAAAAGTCTGTGTCCATGCTAATTTCACCTAAACTGATGTATCGCTACAGTTCGCATTCAAAAAAAAGATGCAGATGCTGACCAGGCGCCTAAAGTACAGCATTGTGGTGGTGGTGGTGAAAAGTCGTTTAGTTTGTGAAATAAAAAGCCTACAAGATAGAAACACACTTGAAATCCTGAAGATTCAAGTCCAGTTAGTGTAACACGCAGTCCCTCTACTTATCACAGGTTGAACCAAATTGCATGGACCTTAGGATTTTACGGTGTGACGGTGACACTGTTTCTGGTTTTTGTATGCCTTCGGTACTACCCAATCTGTGTAGCGAAACATGGGTACCTTTTTGTACACAACTGATTGTTTCGTCTCAGGTGTAAAAAAAGGGTTGGTAGATATCTCATATTTGATTGATTTGGTTAGGTGTTACGAGTTATTTCATCAGAATAAAAACACTAAAGGGTGGCAGCCCTATGATTCTTGTATATAAGTACAAGGCCTAAGCGTTCCGTTATTTGGTTTTTCGCTCACACGATTAAAACAAAGGGATAAATGTAACTGTATGCAGAATAGAAAAACCTAAGGATTGTCTTACCAAATAAAACGTGTTTTTCGATAGCATTCCAAACTTTGCAAGATTTTTCACATCATTTATCCGGCCGTTTGCGACTCATGCAGAAAGCGTGTCTGGCCGCTGTTATAAAATAAAACAATAAGCCATCACAGTTTATTAATAAATCTCTTTCCAGCTGCTGAAGCGATAAATGGTACGTGTTTTTGTGTCGCACAAACTACCGTAAATATTGAACAAATACTTGCATTTTGAGAGATTCTTTTCGTGTTGCCAACGAGAATCTAGTAAGCATTGTTCCACTGTCTTCGTTTTAACATTCGGCTTTTTCAGGATGCCACTTAGAGAAAAAAGTGTATAGGTTCAGCTTGAGGTTATCCCGCAAGCATAACAGTTTTCTTCAGTAAACATACATCATACAAACTACTTGGCGACAAACGGAATGAAACAACTTGCGTCCGTTTGCGTGAAGGATTGAGTGAACTTTTATAAGCACCCAATGGGGTGCTGAAACGTTCGCCAGCCAAATTCATAAGGATACATTTTGTACTTGGCATTTTTTAAAGTCGATTCTCAATGGTTTTCAAACCTGAACAAGACCAGTGATTGAAGTTTTGGGTACCGCTGCTTCTACTGAAGAGGCAGACTTATATTATGAGACGAAAAGTCCTCCGTGAGTTAATGCGGGGAAGTAGTGGAGGAAACAGACATGCGTTTTTTTACTTCGTTACGCCTAAGTGACAGACATCAGACCGTCCGGCTAGAGCAAAATGGATGGAAGTCAGACTGAGAAAATCACGGAAATGCTAAAAGTAAGCCCAGTCGGTTTCAAACGCCCCAAACCCTGCGTGCTAAGGTATTTTCACCGACGTTGAAATCGTTTAACGAAACGGAAAAGCGCAATGTTTTTTTGTTGAAAAACGTTTCGGAAAATTGTACATGGTGATGAGTACAAAGATATTATTACCTTCTGAGTACACGGTTCTCACTATGCACCGACTGAGCAATTGCACAACATCCACACCATCAGTTTTGTAGCTCATGTACATGACACAGGCGGACGCATAAACTTCCAATTAGGTATGATGAGAGCAAACTTCGTTCCCAGCGAATTTCATCACAGATTTTGACCAAGCAAAATAGCGGTGGCAAAACAAGTTATGTATCGTGCAAAACAGTGAAAAAAATTCACATTAACCGCAAACATCTCTATCTGTTCGATGTTGATTGGAAACTACCATTTCATTTACTAATAACTTCCAGACAAGAAATCGCCGTTCGCACCCAGTGGTAAGTCGAGTAAAGTTTTTCATGGTCATCTGCGACAAAAATTGGTTTGTTCTCCACAGAAAGGATTTTGGAATTCAGAATCAATTTTTCCACAGATAATGGATCCCAAAATGGCCCCCGATATATAAAATAAAACACTATTACCTCTTGTCCAAGGGGAGTCTGTAGGACTGTTAGGGGGTTGAACAGAAATACGTTGCCTTCGCCATGAGTTGGACGATTTGTGTTTTTTTTATAAACGATAATCGTGATACCGCCATTTATAGCTACCGATGCGCATACAGTTGGTTGTACCCAACAGCCAAATTAAATAGGCAAATAGGCAAATTCAGCCGACAGCTTGATCTTTTGTGCAAAGTTCTTATCCAGATGGACCTGGTCGTCAATCGTAAAACCGAGGAGAAAACAAAGTTTCTAGTTTGCGTTCCGCGGAAATTCAAAAGAACCTGTCGTAGATATTGCACGCGTAAACGGCCACTTCTGGTTCCTTTTAGGCGACAAGTTGTCGGAACTGTGGCGGTACCACATCGATTTCTCCAATGGCAACGGGTCCCCGTCCAGCATGACTTTATTACGCGAATCCTGGCAAAAATTTGTAGCGTCTGTAATATGACATGTGCAGGCTTTGAACACGCTATATAATGGCGTGCGCTCGTCCTGGCAGTGAAGACAACCTACTGTAAAAAGCCGAAAAGCACTGTACACCTGTTCCATCCTTGTTGAGAATCGTCGGCACTGCACATCTCCCGAAACCCAGGGAGTTCCAACCCGGGCTTAAACACTCAACTGCTTGGTCACGAGCGGCTAATCAGCGCGCATTTAGAGAAGGTATAGCATAACTCACCGTTTGATTACAGGATTCACGTCAAGTAGCCGCACGTTCTGACCAGGTATTTCAATGACGACCATTCAGACGAAAAGTTTGCACATCCTGTAAAATTGTTTTGCTTCTGGGTCACTTACGGAGTGATGCCACGATGAGGGGATACTTTCCATTCACCTGAAACAAGGATGACAGGTAGATAAGTTCGGGATGACACCCAACCGCTTAAATTGTGTGCAGTTCATTGTGATGCGAACCTATGAGAAAATTTAATCAGCGAATAAGGTTGATGTGTGCTTTTGTTTTCCCGCCTAATCTTTGTAGTTCTACAACTCAGTTTAATAAACAACATGAAAGATTGTTTTCTTCTGAGCCGTGCACAATTTCTTGTTGATAAAAGCAGGACCATGAAAAATATTCCACCCGACTGTGCACAGATTACTCTGGGATGGTACTTGTTTTAGTGTAAAGAAGTTTTTTGCAAAAATGAAAAAAAACGCGTCAGTCGCAGGTTGCGCAGATGCGTAACATTTTATTATATTATATATATTATTATATATTATTATTCATCCAGTGTCAACTGATTAAATATGACCATTGGTTTTGATTTCCACGGTCTGGAGAAATTGTAAGCAATGAAAACTTAGTAATCCTTGGAAGCGGCAAAAATCACAAGTTGTTTTCGATTTCTAACTTCAATTTTGTCATTTTTAGTGACGTGCATATTTTCTCCAAGAATTGCACTCCATCATATACCTGGAAATGCGTCAAAATGTTGGTGTGCGACACTTGGATCTTGAATATGTGTTGTGAGAATGCGCGCCTGAATCACGGTGAGCTTGAAAAGCCCGCAATTTTTCGGCATATCCTCGAGGACTTCTGCCGTCTGCAAAATCACATCAAATTCTGGTGAATCCCACAAAGGGGGATCTTTGACGATCACATTAGCATGAACAATTGATAAAAACAATTGGCCACTGATTGTGTAAAATCGGAAAATTGCGATTTGAATTTGTAACTACTGAGTGTTTATCAATAGGTTGTTCCGAAAATTATAAAGAATTATTTAATGAGTTCTCTCCCAAAAATGGCTCCTCAGTGTTTGACGCAAGTCAATGTGGCGCGAATTAAAAGTGATGGAAGTTTTTTATTGACCAACACCGTCTAAGTCGTTTACGCTAATGGACACGAAAACAAAAGTATTGTTTCCACCTAGTTTGAGGATTGAACATCCTCAAGCTTGATTCTGAACTTTCCGGGACGAAGCAATTCCATATTTTCGGTTCCTATTTTCCAGACACTACTCGCATGCTTCAACAGTACTATGCACCGTTGCGCGTATTCTCTCCATTCCTGTAATTCCTTTAGATAGCATGGGCTTATTGGGTAAGCCGGTAACCTCAAAATACACCTTCTTTGTTTACAGCTTTCGCTTAAGGTGATTGACTTTTAATTATATTTGTCGCGAGATATTTGACGAGATAATTGTTGCACTTTAAATATGGAGTGTTTTCTTTTAAAAGCGTGCTGGCCGCTTTTTTACAGAGGACAACACAACGAACGCAAGCAACGATAACACAGTGAGGAATGTGTTACATGAAATGTCATGTTTGAATCCGGAAGACCATCGTTACGGAGACCGGCAAGGATACTAAATTCCGTAAAACTAGTTTGAGTCTTCTACATTTACTCGCTAACCCATATTGAATGTATGAGCGTGTGAAAGCTGTTTAGGTTCGGAACCTGTGCATTTGGCCAACAACAAAATGCTGCTCAAAAGAAAACATGCCGCTGTCTGACACGACCCGATGGATCCAACAGTATGCTTGTTTGTCCGTCAAAGTTTGATGGACACTAACGGGTGTTTTTCGAATGCTTTTAAACTTTTTTTAAACATAGAGTCCAAAATATTTTCTTCCTGGCGGTGAAATTGTGTATATATGTACGCACATATTAATGCAAATTATATGAGGACAAACCGTCGAAATCCTCCCAAAGGGATGCACTGCACCTCAAATTCGCTCTCTTCCAGCCTAACTGTTAAAGAATACTGTCAATGTTTCAATACGAACTCAATATATACACATATATATAATTTAATAACATTTGTATATATATGTATAAAGCTTGGGCTCAGGTTTCACCATTTTACCGAAGGACGCTGCCAGCCTTAGTTCGAAGCCTCCACATGTATCACAGTCCGTGTCAGAGTCTCGTTTCCTCCCGGTCGCGAAAGTGTTCAACGGCTTGATTTCTGCTAAACAATGCTTAACACTGGCCAGTTCTTTGCGTTCTGAGAGCACTGAAAACGCACAGAGTCGCATCAGTATTCCATACATTTTGTGCAACTTTGCCATTTTTATGGTGTGTCCCTGCATACTTCTTCGATAACGACTCTCTTTTTGCCCTAAGCCTAGGCAGATAATCGCCTCACCGTATTGAAGGCGCCAGTTGATGGTAGCCAAGACAGTCTGAAAACCAAGGGGATGACATTCGAAATTGTGTGGGACCCCATGTAAAAGATCTTTGTTTTGGTTTTCTAGGATACATGGAGTTGCCGCGTAGATAAACTTAGAATATTTTTACTCTCTTACCAAGGTTACTGAAGTTACTGTAGTTATTGATTACAAACTACGTACTTTTGCAAATTTTCTAGATTACCTATACGGTGCTAGTAAGTTGAACACGTCCCAGCAGACCGTTTTTATTTAAGCACACAAAAATAGGAAAAAAACAACCGAAATTGTTGAAAAAATCTTTCAGTAGCTCAAAAGATAATAACCTATGTTTATGGATATCCACCAAAGCGTACGATTATTCGAAACGTAGCGCTTAGTTGCTAAATAAAGTAGGCGTCGTTTGGGAGTATTGCTCTCGCCAAGAAACCGGAGCCAATTTTGGTTGGGTCACAAATCAACAGTCATACAATCTTTTTCTCAGGTTGCTCATTTTATCGTTCATTTTTGAAGAGCATGGTTACAGACATAAAAAGCGAAGGCAAGCGATGAATACGAAAGGGTTACAGGAGAATAGGAGATAAAAGAAAGAAATGTCTCATTCGAAGTCATGTACTGGTTGGAACTGGTGCGGAGGCGCCAGATGTTTTGTAGTGTACATTGTCGAAAGTAACCAGCACATTGAAACCAAACAGGGTGGTTAGCCCTGTCTGGAGTTGCTGAACTCTTAGCTCACCCAGACTGGCGTCCAGGCTACCCAGTCGGCACCACGAGGAGGTGGTTCAGCTCGCCGCACACAGGTCTGACCTACACATTTTTCCGATCTTCCAAGTGGGCGCTTGGAAGTTGAGAGGCAATTCATTTTCCAGCAATCTTGATCCGACAAACTCCGTCTTGAAGTCAGGATACTCAGTCAAAGATTTTAGCTGGGGATTGGCGTCGTCCTGAGTGCCCTGATGATGTGTCTGCCGGCACACAACTCACATCTTAATTGCACGGCAATGCCACGTCGCGTGGTGACATCGGAATTTTTTTCACTGCCTATCGGAAGGTGGGTAAGAGAAACATGCAGCTGTGGACGCCTGTAGAATACGTCGACGTATTCAGGAAAGCCCAACTGAGTGACGCGCAAAATCACAAGCCAAAAAATTGTGGATTCTTGAGATTTATCAATGAAAAGCGGTACTACACGTATAGAATGCGTAACAAAAGGGTTACAAACCTCAAATTATGGGAGTTTCCGTCTAAATTGTTGCACAAAGTAGTGCAAGTCCAACGAAAGCCCGGAGAAGACGGCAAATCGATCTTAGTTAGCGACACAAGCCTGTGCACAACACGTGGTAACGCAAAACGGTCAAAAAGCGCGCGTAAAAATAATCGACCAAACTGGTTCGACAGGTCAAGGGTTAAAAGTTCATGAGGGGCTACAAATGTATATCGAGCCTATGAATTAGAGGCAGTAAACAGCAGGCTCAGACAAGCGAAGGAATGGAAAGTAAGTACACCGCCCCACCAAAGCCAGCTTGGCTTTCCTAAACTAACCTCAGTCAGCATTGGACACAAGCGACTATGACAGGCAAAAACGGTACAGTTGACTCTAGCCACAGTCACCTCCCACAGCTTTTCATGTCCCCTACGGTGACCGAGCTCCTATGGCTCACCCACTCCCTCTAGCACGCATATCGTCCGTATATCTCTGGTTACTGAACCATCGGGAGTCTTGAGCACGACAGTCCTGATGCACCCATCCGACCCTGGTATAGTGGCTTATTCGCTATCCATCGACTCATTTCTCATGGCATTTTCTCGATTCATCAATCGACGAAGAACTCCAAAGTAGTTGTACAGTGATAGAGGCACCAATTTTGTTGGAGCAGAAATGGAGTTGAAACAACTCTTGAAGACGTCTCCCACTTGATAGGCCCACCTTTGGGCCCTTTGGTCAGACACTCTTACAACTGACACATAAAAGACCACCTATATCTATCTATCGCTCGACATCCGCTATTCAAGCATTTATAGCAGTTTCTTAGATACGAGATCCCAAGTAAATAGGTCAGCAAGCTGTTGTTGAGATAACTTAATATACTGTACTAATCGCTGTCCACCGTAGCCTTACAACTCCCAGTACGTTTTATTCAACTTACGACATCCTCTTCAATTAGGTGGTGCAGACTAGAAAATTCGGATAAACTTGCAGTTGCCGCATTAACTTGTGTCGTTTTGGCAAAGCCCCTGGTTGGCAAGCAGAGTCTCTAATTGCTCCACTGGATGCTTGCCGACACTGTGCTGCTTGGCTTTCCTATTTGACAAAATGTCTTACTGGCCGAAAAACAGACTACGCTTTGTTTATCCTATGTATGCGCCAACTTACCGTATCTCTGTTCCACTGAAACACACCATATATCGGGAAATGACCACTCTCTTTTCCACCCCGGTGAGCTCAGATAGCCATTAAGGGCAGACAGATAGGACTTCTCAGTTAATCGAGAGCACGCCTTGCTGGTACCTTTAGTATGAATGAAATACTCAGGGGAAAAATAAACATACCTTGGAAGTTTTTAGTGGTCGCCGGTTGTTTCTCAGCGGTACTAGGTTTAGACGCATTGGGCGCCTTTCTGCTACATGGCTTCTCGGTATTGCTGATCAACCCTGGAGTTAAATCAATCACATAACCATCAGCCACCGATGGCAATTACTTCGTCTTACTTCGTCGCCGTTTTGGAACTAGGCAATCTGGTACAGATTACCTCTTTGTCCGGTGCTGGGCTCCGTAAGTCTTTCCGGGTAGAACTCAAGTTAGGTGGAGGGCATGCTAAACCTCACTGTGAACTGCATTACAAGCATCCTACTTGGAGCATATTACCTCAAGTGGTACGGGGTATATTGGTCATATTTTTACGTTATGTCAAGTACTACGTGTGTCCGCCGTTCAACAATCGCCCTTTCCCTTGAATCCAAACGAGCATTCACTGTTGGGCAGATGGGCTCTTCTAAATATTTCACGACAGAAAGCGGTGCCTTCAAAGTTCGAAAAACATTTTTCATGCCTTTTATTTCCGTATACCCGGTTAGGCTAGAATATGGAAAACTCTGTCTAAAAAATTCCTCATAATCAGGGGAGTTTCTTGGGGCACTCCATTCTTTCCTTTTTGTTTCGGTTTATCCTCACACTCAAACGGACCCTGAGTCAGTGCACATTTGGAGAAAGAATTTTAAATCTAGATGACATCTTACTTGACGATTAGTTTTTGGAGGTGTTCGCATGCTTTGTCGTGAGTTTTGCACCTTAAAAGTGTAAAGTCTGACTTTAACAATTGGGGAGTTGTCTTGTGGTTCTTTGGAACCACAGAATGGGGCTTAAATTTGTTGATGAATTTGCATATCTTTATGACTGTATGAACTCTGTTTATGGTGTGAGAGTGGAAGATGGTGCGCGGATAACCATGTTAGAGCAACGTTCGCAGCCTGTTCATTTACAGCATTAGAAACGAAGTTCGCTGATGTTAAAGGGCCGTTTTACAAGGCACCTTCAAGAGCGACCTTACTCGGTGGTTAAAAGGCAGGGCCTCTCCGATCCGGGGGCTTTGCAAGTCTACATGTGGCTATGTGACTCGCAGGTGTGATCTGGCTGAATTGACCACGCAACGACGTGATCAGCAAGCGAGTGCATGGTAGGTGTTCAAGAGCATCACCATTGTGAGGTGGTTGGAGTATGCGTAACTTGTGTTCAACTAACGTCTACCGAAGGAGGTTATGTTTCCTGTTCCGAGTGGTTGTTTGCTAACTTTTGCTGACGACAAGCGATGGCATGGTAAGGGAAAGAAATGCCTGTCGTCAAAGTGGTTGTCTGGGACCTTTGCGCCTTTCAGAGCACACGAGCCTGCTTGAAGGCAGGTGAAACCCTGTGGCACGTGGTAAACTAACGGCCACAATGGGATGCATGCCGTCATTCCCTAATAGGAGTGCTTGGCTAAAGTTCGTCTGCCAGTGTGCGCTGGGCTTATGTGGACTGAGGTTTGCAAAGATGTCTATTCATCACTGCCGATTGCGCCTTGTTTCGATACGGCGATGCCGGTGATGATAACGCCGCTGGTTACCCCGGTACTTTGTAAAAAATTACTAGCTTAAAGTATAGGTAGCTGGTGGAACAATTGCTCAGATCAACTCCATAAATGTTGAATTCTTGTAAACGGTGTGAATTTGCCCCGCGTGCAATCAACTGGTGACATCTAGTATAGTAGAAAGATATCATAATCCTGGGTGAAAAAGCACACCAAGTGTTCAATGAGACACCATACACGGATTCTTTCTTGAACGTAAATTGTCAAGCAACCTGCGGATTTGGACACAAATTGTCTTTCAGAAACGAATCCGATGGTGTCACAATTGCTGGCTGCTCGGTCATGGACAGGAATATCAAACCTGCATATCGATTCTGCTAAAACTGAGTTCCACCAGTTTGGTACAAACTTCTGAATTTATGGTCGTCGCGTTTGCGGATAAATTCGTTTCAAATTATCAAGCCGATTCAAAAGGAAATGAGTACAAAAGGGTCTCATAGTATAGATTTTCGATGGTGGACAAGATTTAGCCTAAAAAAGTGGCGAGAACCTCTGTTTGTACCGGATACATCTTTACGTCTGACTCATCCTCCCTATGTCCTCACCGGTGCTCGTTGTGTATTTGTAATTTGAGATATTTGTACCCGATTGAGATAGGGCAAAGAAAATTCAGTACATTGGTAGACATTGAGGTCGTTTCATTTGTCGCTTGGAGCCACAGTTCAGCGGCGAGTAAAAAGCACTTTGTCATCTGGGATCAACCGCGAAGGCGTATGATGTTTAGGGAAAATAGCATACCACTGTGAAAGACACCGCCTAGGCAACCACTTGGTCCCCCTATCCATAAGTTATTCCGACGAATTTGGACCCCAGTTAGACACACGGAACTCATCGACAGACAGGGAATTTGTGGCACTGCATTCTGCTACCTAGCCGATTCAAGCCCCATTGATTAACTTATCAGACGCGACACTTTCTACGGATAAAGGAAAAAAAGCAGATTGTGCACAGTTTGTCTTTGATCGTTTGGGTAGACGAATTTCGCGCCGCGGCCTCTCTGTATCTTGCTCGGTTTAACAACTAAAATACTCATGAATTCCATTAAAAATCATACGCTACAAGGATTGAATATATATATATATATAAGAAAGGTCTTAGGGCACTGTTTGTTCAGGTATTTGATTTAAAGTAAAAAAATCGATGCGTAATTCCAAAGGAGGTATTCGCGTTCTACTGGCTAGAAGAACCAACCAATGGGTTGCGTTCTTTTGAAATGTTAGTTAAATTGATCGCTTTTGATTTACAATAATGCACCAAAATTTACCATATATTTTAATGAATATTCAATCAACTGTTTCAATTTATCCCGCAAAAAGGCCTCGTAGCGAGACAAAGTGAGCACCGTGATTGATTTTTTATACGACTTGAAGTGTACAAAACACAATCCAATTATCGAGCATAGAATCGTTTGCATCAAAGGCAAGCGTATAGTACTGTTAGACAACTAATGACAGGGGAACAAAAACATCCTCAAAATTTTGAAAAAACGTCTTGTTTACCATCAAATTTGTACCGGTGTTCGAAACGACCAAACCTAAATAGTCACACGGGGAATAATCAGTGACAAAACTCTTTTAGGAACCATTTTTCATTAGCCCTAATAAAATACATATGCCCAAATATGGTTAAGACTCTTGTATTCCCCTCAGGCAAGCAGAACATGTGAGGTATATGAAAAGCAATGTAGAAACAGACTTGAACAAACAGTGACCGGCTGATTTCACCATGCGACTATCTCAGCGCCGGAGAAACAAAATAGTTTGCTTCAAAGTTTTCTTGTGCACTTGGAATGAGGTGGTGTCACCTGATAAGCGGCGGACCTGTTGTTACTAGAACCCTTAAAATTCTCGCTCAGGATGATTTGCAATGACAATTTGATGTTTGTATCGAACACGCGTTTACCTATTCACAATGAAAAACTGTCAGTTAACGTGCAAATCTATTGCTGTCAGCCTGGAAACAAACGAATTGCTGACTTCAAACTGGGTTCTGACACAGCCGGCAACAAGAAACAGCCGGTTCTGCCAGCATTCTGTCTCTCCTATTGCATTGTACGTAATACAAGGTGCAATTTCTGGTGCTCCACGGCAGAGGGTTTGCTCTACAAGAACGTAAACGTTCCCTTTCCAGCATCTCAGATTTTCACTTGCCACACTGTTTCACCGGCAGTTGCGGAGATGTCCAGATTGGCAGAGCAGACAGTCGTTTAGCGAACTCTCGGGGCGACATAGTCCAAGACATGCGGTCCCGAGGACAACACTTGTCAGCTTAGAGAATAACTACTGTTACCAGGGTTACCTTTACGAAGCTAATGTTAGCGTTGGTTAACGTCGTACCAGTCAGGTGACAGAGATATCAACCAGACAGCGTTTGTTTCGCATCTTTTCTACTGAGCATTGCATTTAACCTGCATTCTGAATGGAGTAAAAGAAACATCAACTGTTCACTACAACTGTTAAATATTTTCATTAGCCAATCTAAACGGAACTTACACAGGATAGATGTTGTTCATTCTTGTTCAGAATCAATTTATATGTTATTTGATAAGTATTAAAAATTATATAAATATACATATATATTATATATTATGCTATTATATATTATATTATATATTACATTATTATATTATATATTATATTATATTATATATATAATATATTATACTATTATATTATATATATTATATTATATAAATATTATATATATAACATATTTATATGTTGGAGCATTTGCTCGAGTCCACTAATTTGTTGCCCACCTAAAGTTGTGGGTATGTCGACAACTGGAGTGGCGGGTGAGTTAACAGCAGTTTTGCACACTTTGCAACAAGCATTCGTTATCAGCAAAATAATTTTATCATTGAAGACTAGCCTTGAAATGTACAGTTTGCCAGTTTTTATGATTCGATAACCTTGGACAAGCTCCAAAGCCGATCTTTAGTCCTGGATAGTGATGCCATATTCAAGCTTTTTGTGGGTAATGAAACTTGATTTTCTGGAGTAGGATGGAGGGAATCCCTACTGCTGACCGCGACATTTTTTGACATGTGGTGAGTGTGAATGCCGGAATCGTCCGTTTTGGTTAAACCTTTGGTTGAAACTTTATTTCAGGGATGCAAAAATATGCTGACCTTGAAAGACCAGAAACAACACCTTTCGTGCCTGGTTTGTGTGTATGCACCGAGGTGTTCTTGAGTATCGGATGCCCCCATGGCCCTACTGATTGCGGTCTGGTCTCAGGCTTCAGGAGCTACAGATAAGAACTGTTTTAATCGGTCCTGCATACCATTTTGGTTTCCGCGGGAAACTCACCTGCCCTTCTTTAACTGAATGCACTGCGGCAGTCCGCCTCACGTGTCAAGTGGCTATTGGAGATACCGTAGTACACTCTGTAGGCGTGATACTCATCTCACAATGTTGCTGAAAAAGTTTATTTCGTTTAAACTGCACATGTCTCTCAAAGAGTTCTTTTTCAGAGAGCACAGAATATAAAAGGAACCATGGAGAAACCATGGTTCAAAAACCTGGAAAAGTGTGTTTGGAACAGCAAGTGAAAAATTCTTTGTGTCATTATAGAACAGATTTGTCCACGTGACGTGTAAGCATTCATATGCGCAATGTGGCGCTGACCGCTGGATCATTCGCTAAGATCCGAGGGAAGGCTATGTTGCTGTTGCTGTTGCTCCAGCTAAAATCCTGGCAACAGCGCATTCCAAAACGCTGGAAAAATGCCGTAAAATATGTCCAGAGAATATCCGATTTTAGTCGTAACATGGATGTAATTCTGACCGAAAAATAATTTGTTCATCATTGGAAAGCCCTCTATTGGCCGTTGATTCTGCCGGTACTGTGACACATTGGTCACTTTGCTCGAAAACTTCCCGTTCAGGCTATTCCTTCATTCCATACATTCCAGTTTGTATCAGTAACCCTTACATATATACGTGGACGGTATGCATGTTCAACAAATTGGGAAATTTATCCGCGTGCTTCTAACTCCCGCCAAATGTTGTGTGATGAATTATTCGGTAGGTTTAGCCGCATAAGCGTGACAGAGGACAGGCTTTTTGGTGGCCCAGTCGCACCAGCGCAAGAGCGATGAGCTAAACACTGCGGGCAGCAACAGCTGAATCTACGGGTAAAAATCTTCCACTTGGTTCCCATTGCCAGCTTTCCAATGTTTGGACTCAACATATACTTACTATCATTTATTGCCTAATCACACTGTCTCAATCCCCAAAAGACTCTCCTGGTCTCCAGTAAATGTCACGTTGTGTCTCAAGTGCGGTTGTTGCCATAATGTCTCAGTTATTCTTCGAAAAAGTGGGCCTGGACTCCGTTTTCCCCGTTGATTGTTTTCCATAAGAATGTACATCGACCGGATTTTGAGGCGTTACGCCTTCACCATATCTAAAACAATTTGATGTTGATTGCGCGGTTCAGCCATCTTCTTTGTACTGGAACGTTTGTTATTGCTGGTTGGCACATCGCAGCACAAGGGGCCAACTCTAGCGTATTTCGTCCGTTACATGTATTCCACAATCATGTGCTAGACGAACCTGATCGATTACGTCTACACAAGCTACAAACCTCAATTTTCGCAAGTATTATTTTGCTCAGAAATACGCAAAATACACTGTTTTCTCCACTTTATGCTGTCTTTTTTGCCCACTCAGAAAAACCAGCTGAAGTGGCGGCAAAGTAAACAAGTTGGACGACCTGTTACTTGCTGCCCCTTTTTGGTCAAAACCCCGGACGCGGATCCACCCTCATTTGGCCTGACTGAGTAAACTTGAGCATTTTGCACAAGTTATTGGTTTTCAAATTCCGCGAAAGGCTTCCGAGAATGGGTCCAATGTGTCTTCGTTTTCTGTGTCTCATATCCTCAAAAGACCTTCGGCTCTGAGTGCATCACAGACAAACGTAATCTTACTTACACGGACACGTTCAGATACCAGTGAATTGGCGGTCGGCGTCAAATACACACAACGAAGTCGACGTAGACCGGTTGATGAGGCATCAATTTTTCGATAAGAAAGTTCATTGTTCGAGTCCTTGGCTTGAGCAACCTGGCATTATCTCAACCATTGTACATCGTGCAGATAGCTCTCATCAGTCAGTCAGTCGGTCGGTCGGACATTCTTGCTAGAACTATATAGAACCCGAATGCCAAATCAATTTGTAAGGGGGAATATAAAGGTAGCTTGGGTGCTGTACTTGGTTGTTAGTCCGTTCACCGACGGCCAAAGTGGGCGGTACAGAACTAAAATAACTGTCAGACTGCAACTTAGAAACCTTCGCTGCATGTCCTTCAAAACTCGGATTTGAGCAACTGGGAATTGACGGAGTATTCCATAAAATAAACCCATCGTCCTTTTCTTTAACCCCTCAGACGCGGCATACATGAACACTTTGGGTGAGTTGAAAACCAGCCGAGCAGCGTTTTTGTTCTGCTAACATGCTAATACGCCGTATACTATAAAAAGGCACTCACTCACTCGGAGAAGCGTCCATCAAACGGGCCGTTGATGGTCGTTATTTTGGTGCAAAAAATGTCAATTTTGTGAGAGACACAAAAACAGTAAACACCAAAATATAATTTTTAGCGTGGAAGTGGAATCACGCAAACACGGTCAAGAGTGGACTAAATGCTGCAGTGATTAGCCTGGGGTCACGCGCATAGACGGTTGCAACGCTCTACGGGTTATTGAAATTTACCGCAGTGTTTCCGGAACAATTGTTGAAAGCACGCTAATTGAGGATGAGGATGACGCGGGTGTTTAGAGAAAAATATGGGTTTACCAGGTGAGAGGCCTAAGAGAAATAAAGTATTTTTCTCTTCTCTTTGAGAGTCAGATTAATCCTGTTATCAAAATTGAAAGCGGCATGCATAGATTTCAGAATAGACTTTCTTTGATTTTAAACTGAGAAACAGAAAAGTTGCCATCAGACGTTTTTCGTTCACTTGCACGGCCAACGAACTGCGCATTTAACATTCACGTAATTTCTGTGGATCGCGATCACTTTTTCGAGTCTACAGTCAAAAACCAAGTGAAAACGTTTCTCTAGTTTTAGTAATACTGTAATTAATTAATTAATTAATACTGTAATTAATTGGCAATCTGTTGTACGCGTGGTAAATGGTTTAAAAAAGTGCACGCTATGAAGTTTATCGACTGGGTGGGAAAACGCACCACACTGGTGGGAAGTTACGGCTATTGTTCGGGTCACGTAGGTATTTCTCCGGAATAATTTTCACACCATTTGACTCTCTTAGAAGTGGAAAGCAAATATCAAGTGTTTTACCACAAAAGTTAAAAATCGGCCGGCGTTTTATCACCTCATATGTGGAGCCCACAGGAGCAGCCGTCTAATGAGGCCGTTTTTCCTTACTTTTAGTTACACAATAAAGTTTTGAGATAACAAGTTTCGGAAACTTGCATTTTGATATTTTGAGTAAGCGGAATAAACGGTGAAGTTTTTTATCATGGTTTTGCTGAAACATTCTTCGGTTAAGGTTTCCACCACAACTCATATTCTAAAGATACCTGTGTAATGTTGGCAAATGTCGCAGTTGAATAGCTCTACTTTCACCTGGGTTTGTCTTTTATTATGACCTACGAACTATGCCTCAACCCCGAACAATGCGTGCATTTTAGGAAAGTCTGGGAAAGGCAGTAAGTGATTCTACTGTGCTTGTGTAAAAGTTGCTCCGCACAACATCGCAAAATAATTTGGTCGGATTGCAGTTCGCCATTGCCAATAATCATGCTGTTGTTGATAATTTGAAATCTACCTGAAGCCCTTATCAGAATAGTGCGTGCTTTTGTGATAAATCTCAGAGCCAACTGTTGTTATTTGTTGTTTTTTGCTTTTTTTTATAGTTTTTTAGTTATTCTTTATCAGTTGTTTTTATTTTTTCCTTGCGCGCTCAGAAATTTTGTTTGGTTGCAGATGGCGATTTTAAGTAGAATATTGCTTGCTATCTACAGACCAACTGTCTTTTATGGTGTACTGTCAAGCGCAAATATTTAATCCATAGTTGGGGCTATTAGTTAGAGTAGAATACATTTTGTGAATCGAATAGAATCGCGAATCATACACAACCGAATAACGTTTTGCAGATTACAGCGCGTCGAAAAATAGTACACAATGATGGTAAGAAAATAAATAAGAGTAATCCGCAGTTCGGAATTTTGAAAACGAATTGTTCATCCAACCGGACCAGTAAGAGTCCCTGTCCAAAAAAAACAAATTCCTGCGCACTCCTTCACGGAATTACACCATGCAGTAACAAGTCTGTATGAGTTTTCAAAAATACCCCCAAACTGGCGGCATTACCCTGCATCGTCCGTCCGATCTAAGCACCACTGGATCTTCATAAAGAAGGGGTTCTCAAATTCCGAGAACTTGACTGGTCTGTGCATCTAGTTCATTGTGAAATATGTTGCTTACCTTTGTCATCTTGTTTGACATGGACCAGCAGAGTTACTGATGGATATTTCCAGGCACTCGACATTCAGCAACATAGGACGGAAAACGAACATGACCTGATGCAAACAGAATACACCTCTGTTGATGTTGAGTTCACTCAGTTTCCTAAATTCTAACAGTCCCACCACCGTTACTGTCGCTGAAAAAAGCTTCTTCGAAATGGTTTATGTGCCAATGCAAGTCTGCCTGGCTTACCTGTCTGCGTTTTTTTGACAAGCGTGCGCAAAAACAATTCAAAAGCTTGATGACACGTTCTGGATTCCCTGTGGGCGTTTGTATTTGCTCAGACTTTGCAGGGTCTACACCTAATTCAAACTGCTCTTTTGAAATATTATCTAATTGAAATCACACTTGTTGATTTTTTGGTGGTACAAACAATGTACAATAATAGAAACTGTATTAAATAATTGAGTTTTTGTCCTGCTTGCCTCCGTGATAGTGAGCCATGGCTTTCGATGTTTATACACATCAAGCTTAGCTGTTGTTGGAAATGCGAGGGGCAGTTGAACTAATTAACCTTAGGCGTTGTCTTGTCAGTTAGGCCAACCTCTGCTCAAATGTCTAGTTGAGAATTATCAACAATGAGCATCTAATGAGACTTCAGTAGAGAGGTTCGAACCGGCAACTTCCGGCTAACAGTTTGCACACCCCACCATCCACTCACGAGCGGCTGACTGCGGGCGCAACTAGCTTGCAACTCTACGGGATATGGCATTTGTATTGACTGGCTCCTGGAGTCAGTCCGAAGGACGTTTCACTCATCTTGTTAACTAATCCTCTCCATAAACCACTTATGGATTATTGGGGACGAGAGAAGACGTGGGAATTTGTCAGATGAGATTTCGTTCTTGGCTGACAGCCAAGAATATATAGATTTCACATACTGACTAATATTTGCATCTAGAATCGGCCCAGGGGGTGGGTGGGTATAAATTTCTTTGATGTTGATGATTCTGTCATGAAATCCAGAGTTGTTTTTCAGACTATGCATGCTAAACCTATCTCTGCTTTCTAATTTATTTTTAAATTTATTTTATTACTTTTTTAATTTTAATTTATTTTTAAAGGTTAAAACTATTACGTGGTTAGGTCCTATTATTACGCATACTCGTGTTAAATATGAATACACAAACTAAATCTGTTGCCAATGATAAAGTACACATGACTGCAATAAATTTGTAGAAGTCCTTGGAGGTACGTAGACCCCGGGTCTGATTTGTTATCCGTTACCGATTAACTCTAAACTGCTCCTCATAAATGTGTGTATATTTAGCTGCAACAAATGACTTTAAAGATTTTGTTCATCTCGACGATGGTTTTGCAAGGCTGATATCGTCAGTGCAACCGAAATTTGTGTGACAGGGATTTGCCAACTGCGATAAACACAGCACAGTCACCTCGATGGCATTTGGTTACCCAAGTGAGTACATATAACATAGTTAACCATACTGCCTAGTTTAAGCCATACACGTGTGATTCCAACCAGGCAGACTGAAAAGCGGTTGTTTTTTCCGTTCACCTAGCATTATGATCCGATTCACCACTCACTCACGTGACATCTCCAGTGCGGGATCAAAAGGTGGAATTCACTTCTCTTTTGCCTGTTCTTAAACTGTTTCCAAATGGTATCTGATAACTACAGTGTGATAGACTTATCCCGAAATGCTGTGAGTGATCGATTCGGAATGTGAGTTATTTGGTGACCGCACTTTCTTGTATCTGGCGCTTTGGTTGATCACCCACTGTCTCACAGTTGCGTTCGTCTGTTGTGATTGATTTGGGCGAACCCGGATGCCCCCGGGATGCGTATGTCTCAAACTAATTTATACAGGAAACTTTCCAAGTTTGAGTGGATAATTTCACTTTCACTGATAGGTTTCGCAGATCGATTGTACCAGTCCGGGATTTTATTGATGGGGAAAAGCATTTATCATAGAAACCAAAATTTCACAGCAGATGTATTTTGCCATTTAAATCCCTAAGTGACCGGAGAATTGATTCGGCTACCTGTGTGATCCGGTGAAAACGTGGTTAGGTGAAGAACGTGGTCGATCAACTGTTCGGTATTGCTGTTTTTGTTGATACAGAATGGTGAGCGCGCGCGACGCGACACCATTTGCATATCTGACAACCACATAACTTCGTCCAACAATCATCATGTCGATAAGGTTCTGGATATTTCCGTGAAATCACTAATCTTTTTCAAATAAACGGCACTTACCTACCCCCTTCTGTTAACCCCGTAGGCTTTGCTTGAAACAATGAAAACTCTGGAAAGGCAAGACCTGAAGTCACTGAAGTTTGTCATGTGTGTGTGAGCGTTGTTGCATGTATGGTTCACAACTTCTCGGACGCAAACACGGGATTGCGTAAACTGATTAGTTAGGAGAGTGCAGGAAATTTAGCCTACTTTGTATGCCGTTTTCATTAAACTGATGTAGAATAAACTGGGCCCGTCCACCATTCCATCTTTCCGATTATAATCCGGGTCCTCCCTTTTCAAAATATCCAAAACCGTTAGCATTTAGCTGAAACTGAACTAAAAGGGCCGTTCAGCTGTAACAACCTTTCGGTGCCTACTTGCCATGCCACCCGAGGGAATCACGAGGGCTGGGATACTGCCAGGTTGCCCAAGCCTAGACAGAGCAAGTCGAGAGGCAGAGGTCGGGTTCGAACGACGGACGTTGTGGTCAGTAAATTCGCGCTCTAACCACTTGAGCCATCTCGTCCCGCATTTAGCTGAATGAAATTTAGTATGCAGTATTCCCTAATACAAAACTTATATATATATGTATAATATTCTGATAATTTAAACACCGTATATTACTGATGAAACGGGCGGGTACTGTCAGGTGAAGTGCTATACCGTCTTTCCAAATTTGATGGGAAGCAGTTTGAAGGGTCTGTTCATTTTTAAAAACTCTGTACAAATGAGATTAATAAGTCGTTTCTTATAATTATATATAACTGCTTAATTCGGGTTGGAAAATGAACAGTGCCGCACACAAAAGCGGTGTTTCATTCGTTTCGTTACTACGCATGCTGTTGGCAGCTTGCCAAAAGATTTATACTAGCTGGGTTCATTTAACCCAGCCTATCAGTCCTCTGATCTCAATTGGATACCATATATTTACCGGCAAGCTCAATCCTTTACGCCATTTTTTGAAAGTTCCGCCGTCCCCAAAAATTTGCATTACCGTAAACATGCATTGTGTGAGATTTTTGAATCTTTTTCAAATAATTTTCTGTTAGTGAAATGCTTGGAAGCACTTATTAGTTGTTTCGTTCTTATTCAGAATAAACAACTATGAGCATACAACTCATTGTTCGTAATACGGTTTCCGATCACAGCCAAGACAAAGGCTCTTAGTAAGTAAACTTTTTCTGATTTTTTGCAAATACAGTGATGTTAAGGCATTTGTTGAAAAATTTTTGAAAAATTTTGAAAAATTCAAAATTCCATGCTGAATCTCCTACTGAATAAACTCAACTTAAATAAAAAGTGAACTGAAGGTTTTACGCAACAACTAAACAACACTGGTATACCTTTCAAGGCATTGGCGATTTTATAAGTCTTGCGACCAAAAATCGCATTGGTGCAACTCTGTTCCCTAGTCACAAAAACTTAGTCAGTTCTTCACTTAGGCATTGCTCAGAATACATTCCTTATACGCGTGACCCATAGCTCTTAGATACTGAATAACAAGACAAAATTCACTTGTACAACGGGAATCTATCCACTGGTGAACTATTTACAGGCTTTCTCAAAACACTGTGTTAATTTACATATCCATTCGACTTTTGCCAGTTATTCTGAACCATACTGAGATCAACCAACTTACGCATCAAGAATCTTTCAGTGTTGGTTTGGAGAAGCTCTCACTATCCCTCGTAAGACTAGCTTACAACCAGGAATGCAATCTCAGTGATGAGCTCGTCACTGGCATTTGCACGGGAGTTTAAAAAATCAAAATGCCCACGAAATGGTACATCCACTTAGCGAGAACAGTTAAGCTGTGTCTAGGATTTCCTGGCCAACCTCGGCTCGGATCCTGTTAAACAGATTACGCATCTCATGTTGCATGATATGGAAACGTTAGGAGACAAAACACACCTCAAGGAAACACGTTGTTCTTGTTCATAGTTACACTGACTGTGGACTATGTTCGAAATGGCCGCCCACTGCAGGCGAAATGTGGAATTATACTGTCTTAGTGTGTGTTTTGACCCTAAACTTCTTACCTATTCTGTTTTGTGGTTACGGTCGGTAAACTTGTCAGGCAAAAAGGCTTTTCGGGATCTCTTTCATGAAGGAAACTACTCACAAGTTTGCTAGAAACTCTTCGACAGCCCACAAACGATTTTGCCCTTCTTGGGGCTCATCAGGTAGGCGCAGTCCCCGAGTTTCGATCAACCTTAGGTTCTACTGGAACCCAAATTGGATTAATTGCGAGAAATACATTCATTTGCAAGTCAATTTGGTTTTTATATGTTTTGCAATCAGTCCAATTTGGGTTCAATTAGAACATAAGGCTGACGGAAACTCGCGGACTGCGCCTACTTGATGAGCCCCAAGAAGGGCGAAACTGGTCATGGGCTGTCAAAGAGTTTTCAGCAACCTTATGAGTAGTCTTCTTTTCAGGATCTATTTTTATCTTAGGTTTTCTTAGACTGGACTCACATTGTTTGGTTAACTGCGGTTTTAACTGCGAGCACATATTATCCAGCCGTTTTTTGAAAGCGCCAATAAAAACATTTACGTCGCCTAGCAATACAGTAACCCATTTGTTCAAAAATAGATTTCAGCATGTAAACGGACTTCCTTTGATTAAATATACTGCACTTATGGGGAGTGAGTAGTACGGTTTAAGTAACCTAACATCCTGACTACAACCAGCAGATGAAAGCTTACCTTCCAAAGAGATTACACCACTAACCCTTGTGAAGGTGAGGTGGCCCACCAGATAGAGCGCGAATCTACTGATCGGCAGTTCGGTGGTTTGAACCCGGCCTCTCGATCTCGACTTTTCCTGTCTAGGCTAGGGGCAACCTAGAAGTATGTCGGCCCTCGTGCTTCCTTCAGGTAGCATGGCAGCTCGGTACTGAGAGGGTGTTACAACTGAACGATTTTGGGGCAAGATGGCTCGGTGGTAAGAGTGCGAGCTTACTGACCGGAAGGTCCGTGGTTCGAACCCGACCTCTGCCTCTCCATCTCCCATGTCTAGGCCTGGGCAACCTAGTCCTCGTGCCCCCTTCTGGTGGGATGGCAACTAGACATCGAAAAGGTGCTACAGCTGAACTCATCCTTGTACCCTCACTTTGGTCTTTAGTCAAGTAATAATTCCTTTTTACAGTTACAAGCATCATGTCCTACGACTCAAGTGAGTTAACCAGTAAATCACCCGGGTACATTAATTAATTGAGATGCTGAATAACCTCCAAGATTTTCGAGATTACTGTACGATTGTTACGCAACCAAATGTTTGTCTTTGGTGTAAACGCATACGTGATTGTGTAACCATGTCATTCTATGTAGTGCAAATAACAATCACAGTAAATTTACGAGACGGTAATAAAGCCTTGGAGGCATACATTTGGGGATATTGATTAGTTTTTTTTACCGCATCACCTTCTGTTTACGTGTATGTTTGTCTTGTGTTACTTCTAGCGTGCCAGCTGCAACGTGTTGCACTGGGAACTGCTAAACTTTCTGCCTTACCAATGAGTAAATATTTTAAAAAGCCCCTTTATTCTTTTGAGCGACAGATGTGTAGAAAAAAAACCTGGTAACCGGTAATGAAAGGGGACCTATATCCAAAACAATATCTCGTCGCCGAAAATGGGAACCTATTGTTCGCATGGCCAACTAGATACAGTTTTGGTGCGGCATACTCTCGACTGTTGCGTCTTTCTAACTCCCGTGTTATTCGCATTTTTCACACAGTTGTATGCGACGCCCGGATCAGATTTAGTAAGTTCGAATAACAATCGCAAAGTAAAAACAACACCCGTGCAAGTAATCAGTTATTTTCAAGGTTAAAAAAATTGGTAAATAATTTGTTTAAATTAGTTTTGCTGTGTTTCAGGCCAGTTTGATACCTACAAGAGTAAGCATTCTTCTTTGTTTATGTTAGGTTTTACTTTATAAAAGGCATATGATACTTGATTGATTGATGTACGTTTGATGATGTACGTTTGTTTGATGTACGTTTGTTTTTATGAGCAGTAAGAAGGTCCGCCGCACTGCAAACGATAATTTCGTTGGTTCTAAGTTCGTTACCTAGAAATTAAAAAAATAACTTAAATTATTGTGCCTGATCTAATTATTTGCTGTCGAAATTGTGGAAGAGCGAACTAGAGCTTCGTGCGTTTGCTAATGGTAAAAAGCTGAATCACGTGACTACTGGAAGTCAAAATATGCCACAAAAGATTTCGTCTGGTCCCAAACTCGCAAACCTACAAATCAGTGCGGCTGCTTGCAAGGAAACAACCGTAACTGATGTAAGGGTTGCGGAAAGGTTTTCCATAATACGGTTTCAAAAAAAATCGCATTGAAAAATCTCATTTGGTCATTCACAGAATGTCATATTATTTATATTTATTTATTATATATTATTATTATATTACCATTATAATTATATATTTTATTTATTTATTATATTTATTACAGAATAAAGACAAAAAATACTATGTTTTCGTCGTGTCATTGAAACTGGCCAATGATGAGATGGCGAGAACCATTCTACAGCTGGGAGTCGTCAGCTAAGTGTATCTGACAGAAACACAGGAAGTCTCGAAACCGCAGCCTTTCGGACAGTGGTCAAACTCTTAACCGTTTGGCCTCGAGCGGCTGATGAACGGTGTAAATGAGACCCTCCCTAAGACACGTTATAACGTCACTCATCTCACTTGCAGTTTGATCAAGCGGCTGCTCAAGAAATAGCTTCCCAGAAAGGGGCTTCAGTAGTTTTATTGTTTCTATCGCAAGCGAGGCAGTAACATATCCAATTTCATAATTTGCAAATTGAATGAAATATCGCGAACAGTATTTTTGGAGGGCATACTGTGTCTCTTTCCTGATAAAACTTAGGATTCCAACCTATGTTTAATGTATTAAACTAATAAAAAAGATATATAAGTGGCTTAAATTAACCTCAGATATTCTTTGCGAAGCCAGCATATTTATCGTGGATTCATCAAGACCGCGCAAGTATGGATGTCCCGTTTGATGGTATCACCGTTTTCACTTGTACAATATACGTCACAGTTCTTCGGACTGCGAGAACCCATCCTTCTACCAATTTTATGGTGGGTGGTGCGCTCCACCCCGAAAGAAACAAATAAACGCGGTTAAGTTCTACATTTTAAATAATTTCCCTGGATGCGGCGTTGTAGTAGGTTCACACCGTTTCAAAAAGGTTACGAATGCATGTCGCGGTTTCAGGCTTCAAGATCGCTGTCTCGTTCCTCGCTTACAATTTGGGGATTCACATGGTAAAGCTACAATGAGCGTCTTGTCACTGCTGTCACGTTCTCCCACTTTCTCATGTTTGAGATTGAACGGTATAAATATTCACTCTCCGATTAACTTGAATCCTTGTCACTGACGTCTTGCTGCGTGTCATCCTTCGTGATTGTTGATACATAAACGCCTGTGGTAACTGTTTTGCACCCTGTTTGGTTTTCCTCTGTTCATATCCAAATGTTTTATCCAGAAGCAATGCGTTCAATCCCTGAGTGGGTTGTAAATATGCTCCTTTCAAGTGAACTGCACGTTTCCCAACCCACATTAACATCATACGTGACTCAGGAGCGGATCCTGTCTGGTTGACCGGTGTATCATTGCGAATGCGATTGGTGTAACTTTGATAGCTTCCATCAGTGTATATCGTTTTTCCGGTTCCGCTGAGATCTGAGCTATAACTGAATCGTCTGAGTCCGGTGATCGGTTTTCTAAAAGTCCTGATAATGCATCTGCCTGGCCGATCTTTTCAGTCGATTTAAACTTGATGCTCAAGTTGTAACCGAGTGACATTTTAGCCCATCTCTGAAGCCGATTAGCGGAATAGACAGGGATACGTTCCTTGGATCAGAACATGGTTAATGATAGTTTGTGATCAGTTAATAGTATGAATTCACGACCATACAGCAGCTTGTAATTCCCCACGCTGCAAACAAACAATCGCCAGATACATCTATACACGTAACACACTACTCATAAGGTTGCTGAAAATTCTTCGACAGCCCACGACCGGTGTCGCTCGTCTTGGGGCCCATCATGTAGGCGCAGTCCCCGAGTTTCCACCAACCTTATTTTCTACTTGAACCCAAATTGGACTGTTTTTCAAGAAATACACTAATTTGAAATTCAATTTGGTTTTGCGAGAGACTCACCTGGAACCCAGCTGAATCTCCCGTTTTCGATGTTTCCAGGCAACTGAATGTGCTGCACCGGGCGAAACCGGTCGTGGGCTGTGGAAGAATTTTTAGCAACCTTATGAGTAGTGCATTACGCGTATGCATGTAACGCGATATCTCGAATATCGTAGCAACTGGAACATGCGGCGGCTTGGTGCGGCACATTCAGTTAGCTGGAAACATCGAAAACGGGGGATTCAGCTTGGTTCCAGGTGAGTCTCTCACAAAACCAAATTGAATTGCAAATTAGTGTACTTCTGGAAGAATCGCCAGAACTTTCGTTCCGATCTGCCTTTAGCTACGTTCAGCTGCCGCCAAAAATCAAGCGTCACAGACCATGGATTTTTCCGAGCCATTTTCAAACGTATATGAAATGGTTGTTCCAACGCCCCAGCTGAATTTGTCGGTTAAAACAGTGAGATCACGGGATGGGACGTAGTTTGTGAAAGTACGTGGGAAGTAAGCATAGCCTTGGTTTCCTGAAAACTGGCCTGGCAGTCACCGTCCTTGAGTGGGAGACGGTTCAGGGGACCACGGATACCATGCGCTGTTAACGCAAAGGTGATTCCCGGTAATGACCTCAGTGTAGGTAGATCCCTGAGTGGAGACATCTGTGTGGTGGACTCAATGTTTTCTGGATCCGTCCGTCGGCCATGACGATCTATCACGAATAGGAATTCAAGAAATAATGAGGCTTATCACTTTCGAGGTGAAATCAACAGTCCTGTATTCTGTCCAGCACTTGACGAGAACTTTAGGATGATTTTCTGAGTCCATGATCTTATTATCGTCAAACTAAGCAGCAGCCAATGCTAATCTCTGTAACCTAGTGTTCATTAGCCCCAGAAATAGCGACTGCACGGGTTTAATATCGAATAGCAATTGGTTGTATTGGAAAATTCCACAATATGCATTGAGTGGAACTAAGTGCTTAATCTCTTTTAGGACCTCAACCTGCAAGTGCGCACTAGATGGGTCCAACTTGGCAAAATATTTTCCACCGTTTAGCTTAGAAAAACAATGGTTTTTTTTAACTGCAACAACCGGCGCTGTCCATTCTGAATGATTAACGGCACCCTCGCATTGCTATATCTGTAGCTCTCGATCAACTGCGGCCGGTTAAAGCGTATGGAACAGGCCTCCTTTGTCAGAACGCAGGTTTGGCATTCTGCCGTCGAAATAGAACGGCTTTTGTCTTTCAGTAATTTCCTAGGGTATTGTTGAACAAACCCGAACAATTTTTCAAAAGTTGTTTCATCCAGTTTGAGGTGTTGGAGTTATCGGATTTCGCAAGGTTAAATGGTTCGGGTGAAGTGCCATCATATTTAACCGGTCTATCCAATCTGGGACGAGGTAAATCCGGTAACCTGATCAGCTTAGCGTGAAGCTTTTGGAGCAACGCGACTTTCGGGGCTGAAACGAAGTTTAGCCTCATTAGTTTCCAGTTATCGCTGAAAATGATTTGAATGTCGGAGGCGTTTTCGAAGTACGAAGTACGAAATCACTAACCGATAAACTTAGTCGGGTAGGCAACGGCCATCTCCCTGGATGGGAACCCCGAGACTCACATCCCCAATGGTTAATGACACTGGCAGAAATGGCCCAATCGCGCATTCAGTGGCGCTTGTGCATCAAGACTATCACCTTCGATGCACAGCTACCCAATTTCCGAAAAAAACGGAACACGTCTTCGCCTTCAAGGCCTGGTTCTATGTTCCACATTCCCGTTCTCCACTGATCGAAACTGTGGTAGCTGGAACCAATGTGCATGTGGTACACGGTTTAGGACAGCTGACACAGATTTCCTTTGACGTTTCCAATCCGCGTTGAAAGTGGTTAGTACTGGTTTGGTGTGTTTTTGAAGGATGCAGTTTTCGCTTGAATGATTTGTTGCCTTGTTGAGAGAAAGTTGTGCGGCAACACTCTTCAGTGTGTCCTTTTTGAGGCATTTCAGACAGTGGTGCTTGTTGAAACGGCAGAAATGGACAAAGTGCCATTCACCGCATTGCCAGCATGGTGTGGGTGGACCATTGAACTCCACCGGTTGCTTCTTTGCACTTGGCGTTTGAATATGCTCATGGCCAGATTGAGATAGATGATTGCGTTCTATCATTGTCGTATCGTCCTTGAGTTTAAGCAAACGTTGGCACTCCGTGGGAACCGTTAGGGAGATCGTTTATCGATCTTATTCAATCGCGCTTAGCAACCAAATTTGAATATTGGCATCTTTTGTTGACCCTAGACCACAGATAATAATGACTTACTCAAATTGATCCTCTGTCATTCACCTGAGTTTGAATCCTTTACACTGTTGGTTCACTGAGCTTGTACACATAAGATAATCATCAATATCCGATCCAAAGTGCTTGAAGCAGTCGCACTGTTGCGTTTGGTAAAGAACACGGCGCTCAAAAACACCTTGTACAAAATCATCTAAAGAAAGGTCATCTAGAGATTTGGGGAGAATAAATTGGTGAATTTTTCGTGCTCGCTGGTCTCTTGATATCGAATTAAAAGATGTGATTTCCATCCACCGTCCAAATCCGCAAATTCCGTCCGGAAAATTTCCTCGTATCTTCGGAACCATGATTCGAAGGTTGAGTTGGATTCTGCATCGTAGTGAAACTCGATTATGCTGCGTCTACAGAGGAGTTCTTCGTTTCACTTGTGGCTGGGCTTCGAATTTCCCATTTGTGAATGATTGCTCCTCAACTGAGCCTCAACTGGGTCTCTTCAAATTTTGCTTGCTGTTGTTGCAAAATCAGTTCTTCATGTGAAATTGTCATTGTGGCGTTTGATTTGAAAGTGTTTTCGTCGCCAACTTGTTGTGGGCCACAGTTTTTATAATGCCTTCCTAATACCGTGAACTCAAGTTTCGATAGCCCTTTGATAGTCCAATGCGCTTAGCCAAACCTGAGAGCCAATGAACGTGCGCATCTGCCGATATATTGCACAGTGCCGCATACAGACGTGCTGTGTCCAGCCAAAAACGGGCTGCTTATAAAGCTTACGTAAAAAGTTCTAGGAAAACGGAAATGATTCTAAAACTAGAACTCGTCTCTCTCAAAGACAGTTTAAAAATAACCAATTAAATCAGTCCCGACGGAAACGGTTATTTAATCGGCATTTGTATAGTCCACTTACGTTTGGAGCTAGCTCCTTTGCTACATAGGACAACATTTGTGCAAACATAAAAAAAAATTGAACGGCTGTTCTCTGTAATTCGTTTTCGTAAAGACTTTCTTGTTGAAAAAAATTGAACGGCTGTTCTCTCTAATTCGTTTTCGTAAAGACTTTCTTGTTGCTATTCGCCACCCTGAAGCATCCTGTGGTCAAAAATCTCAAATTATTTTACGGTTTGTTTTCAGTGCATCTCCAAGGTGAGCATTTCTCTGGATATCTCTTTTCTTGTCTATCATGATTGGTCATTAGACTTGGTGACGGCTCTCAGCCAGTTATCAACGAAGTCCCAGAGAAAATTTGTAAATCTTGTCCAGAATGTGATCTGAGGATTGGGCGAAAATAGCACAGACCAATAGACCTACCCACAAAACGGATTCCTCACAGATGTAATTGGATTTTCGGGGAATCTTGTTTATCAGTGACGACTAGAGATACCTTCAGCTTGCTTCGGGCGAGTGTAACGTGGGAGTAGTCAGCAGAGATGTTGACTGTGACATTGACAAAAACACGTCGATTATGCTATCAGTCAAACAGAAATTGGCAGCACCAGATGACATGTAGACAGTAAATATTTGAGAAAAACCGAAATTCTTCAAAGCGTTCAAATTCAACACTTTAAAACATTTTGGATACTTTGAAAACTCTTTTACAAACTTCTTGCAGACTGTAAGTGTGCGCTTTTTTTGTAAACTTTGTGAACCAGGTGTAAATATTTTAATATTTGTAATATTTGTAATCTTGAAAGTATTGTAACGAATATTGTAATCTTAAAAATACGCACTCGTTTACTACAAAATAATTCTTGCCGTTTTACAACACCTGTGTGAATATTTTTTCATATTGTTTTTAGAACAGCTCATTCTTTAAATCAGGCCAGCTAAATTAGTAGTTGTAAATCGCCATCCTCCGTCTTCGTGTTCATAGATTCATCTTGATACTCTTACATGGATCTTAAAAAGATTTTTAAGAAATTTCAGGAAAACGAACTTTGTAGGAGCACTTAACAATTCTCCGAAACGTTTACCCGAAAGCGCTGGGTGTGTTGAAGCTGCAACATTTAACAATTCTCCGAAACGTTTCCCCGAAAGCGCTGGGTGTGTTGAAGCTGCAGTGTGTAAAAATCACTCTGTTGGCCATCTTTGTTCGTAGTGTTCCTTTTCAAATTTGAGTTGCTTGGCGAAAGGTCGCCACCTACCCTAGGGAAAAAAATTTCGGTATTATATAACGCAATTTCCTCAAATTTGTCTGACCAGTAGACATTGCATTCATAGAAATCGCAACTTTATTACCTATTGCTCGCGAGCAATTGAGCATACATGGACTTGTGAAACTTCTACAGTAAACACGCCACTCGGCGCCCCGATAAAGGTCAAAACATCTGTCGTCCCAAGTGACCTACGTTTTAATTACACAAAATCACACCACTGTGCTTTTCCTAAGCTGGGTATTTAGCTAAAAATATTCAAAAACTGGGATGCAAAAATTCTTTATTTTTCTGTTTTCTTTTGTGTTGCGCATTCTCCTGAACAGGGAGGCTTCAATATCCTTGATCATAGTGCTGCCCGGATCAGTTGACTACGTTTGGCTTGTTTGAGGTGCATCTCTGTGTGCCTAACAGAATGAACAAACCTGGATTGTGAAAGTGAGATGGCATTCTTGGGATCCACAATTGGTCATTTTTTCTCATTTGAGAGATCAAAGAACAACAAAAATTACTGGCGTAATCAGGGTCAAAGGTCGGAGGTCTATATCGTGTTGCGCGTTCAGTTCAAGTCTGCTGAATCACATGAAAGTTTGTCGTCATGAATTTTTTCCCGTAGGTTGCTTCGATAACAACTAATTTATATGACGTTTTATCCCCCCTAAACCCTCAAGTAATAGAAAGTGAGTAATTTTAGAATTAAAAATACGTGGCTTTGTGTCTTTATAGACTGGACGTGTGAAAGTCTGCGGAAAACTCAGTGGTCACTGATAGGGTAAAACAAGGACTCATCACATATGACAATGGACACCTATCCTTGCCGCTTCAACAACTATAAAAGGATGACCTAGAAGATCGGAAATTTAAAAGTACACTCATCGGGTCAATATAACATGTTTTATTTGATAACGTCGAATCCAAGGAAAGGATATTCAGTTGCCGAGGTTTTTGAAACACAGTTGGATTTCCTCCCCACCATGCAACGCTGGAAAAATGTTTTTTTCCACCATACCAACCTCATCGTCAGTTGCCCGGAAGATCAAGTTTTATTTCAGTTGACCAAGAGTGAAAGTGATCAAATTTCCTTAGAATGTTTCATTCCAGAGTGATACCTTTAGCACCAGTTAGACAGGATGCAAAGAGAAGTTTTACGTTCGCAGACAATTTAGCATTTCAACCACCTGTTATTAAAAAAGTCGAGTTTTGCCTGAGTGTTCCAATTTTAATTTCAGTTACACTTTATCCATGCATTGAACTCTGGACGAAAAGCTCTCGTTGAATAGTGATTGTTCAAATACTGTTTAAATTCACCCTTGATTACGACTGTTTTCTTGGAATTTTCCGTTTAATTATATAACCTTTAGGGCAAATTAGCTCTAAACATCACATTGTTCCCGTAATCAGTAAGAGTCCCACTCAAAACGCCAAAGCTATTCGATTGTTCCACTCCAGCAGAGTGTCACCAAGTTGTCAGAAAGCCCTACCAAATTTACAATTCCTTCTGCTTCTGTGGACTTTGAAACGTCGGACTCAGCAACAAAGAAACAGTGGAATAACTTTGTCAAAAATATTGCGTATACTTGTGTATAGTTCACAAGCTGTGGATCTCAGGGCAGTTCTTTGTTTGCTGTAAGAGCTCTGGAGTACAAAGTACAAGTAAAATTGTTGCCTGGTACAGAGGTTTGCTATTTCGTCAGGTAATGGGCATCCTGCTAACTTGAGCGATAACAAGAGCAACAGCCACCCTTAAAATCAGTATCAATCAAGAAAAAGACGTTTTCCGGACAGGAAAAAGGTTTCTCTCTGCGTGCATAATAACATTCACCGCCAAAATGTGAGCCTGTGATGACACTGTCTTTTTCATGATGAATCTGCGAACTTCTACTGTAATGAGCACTTTGGTCCACTGAATATTTGTTGACCCATGTCAAATTAAATGCAATTATTCCTTCATTGTCTTTTTCATATTCATAGTACGTGAGTGTTTTTATATCACGCTAGGCGTAACTCTATATGAGATTTTTAATCGGTTTCTGTATCAACAAGATCATGAACACGCTGTCTCGGTCTCCGGCCGGCATATCTTCATCCAATGATTCTTTGAACATTTGTTTGCCAAATGTGCCAGGCAAGCGGAGATGTTTTTGTGACAAACGGTTTTGAATCAACCGTGGATTCCAATGACGATCTGATGGCGGTAGACGGCCTCATTGATGGTAAACCAGTTTTTTTGCCGTTTATTTTGGGACAGTTTACATAAAAAAGTGATAGTATTTTGAGGACCACCAGCTTGCATCTGTATCGAATGAACTTACATAAATACCAGTTTGCCAAACTGCAACATATTGGAGATTTTCATCCAGATAGTAAAGCCAATTTGTGCCGAAACACCCAGAAGCACTGTACACCAATTTTGTCCTTGATGGAAATCATCAACAACACGCAACTCACCAAAATCTGCAGAGTTTTGTACCCGCGACGTGTTTGGACACTTAATCCTTTGGCCAGGAGTGACTGATTAGGAATATGATTAGCTTCAACTTGGAGAGTTACACTGAGAGTTACACTGCTGACGATTTTCAACATGGCTGAAGGGTCCGTAGAGTGCTCCCTGGCTTTTCAGCATAGACTTGCTTCACTGACTGGATGAATGCAACCAAATCTCCACACACACTGCAATGTCACACATCAGTTGGCTCTATCGTTCCGGAGGTTTGGATTCTCTAATTGATGGCTTATCTAGCAGACATGCTCGCAAATTTATCTCTTCTAGTGTGTGGCTAATTTTAGAAGACCACATTGCAATAGGTCGATTCATTTTCCCAGGATGTGAAGTTTTCCAAAGGAGACGACGACACTCGCTTATTTCACAACAATACGTATTGAGGTGTATCAAAACTGGGCCTTACGGGACTCGGAGCTTTCAAGTAGGCCAGCAATTGTAAAAAAACACTAAAAAGACTTTGATCGTATAACAAGTTCCTGGTTGGGGTCGCCGCTGCTAACGATATAATTTTTTATACGTTCATTTTTACAGTCGGAGAGGGTAAGCGAAGCTGCTGGTTTATTTTCTATGGCAAAATGTTAAAGTTGAAATCCATTGTTTGTAAAATTATAATAATAATTAAATATATAATAATATATATGTAATATATAATAATATATATAATATATAATATATAATATGTTTACTATAATATATAATAACATAATATATATGATATACAATATAATGCTCATGATGATAAATTATAATTATAATTATTTGTGATGTTTCATTCGTGAAATTAATACCATTCAATCCGTCCGTTTATGCAATAAAGTGTCTTATTATATTAGGGTTCCGCGTTTAATCGAAAAGTCTGTAATTTTTTGGAACGCTCAGATACGCTTAACCCAGGGTGCGTTTAAACATAAAACTATGCCTGGTTTATGATAAATAAACGTTTGCTCTTTCAAGAAACGTTGGTTGGTAGAACTGATTGCTCTAAGCTTGGACGATACCACAATTGTTTTGGCGTCGCACATTGTATCTGATACGATTTTTTTTGCCACGACGATCATTAGTGCGGAATTTCAACTGTTTTTGAAAATCAACCGGATATGACGACGTACCATCCCGCTTCTAACGGCCTAGCTGAACGCTCAACGGCAGTTTTGAAGAACTGGTCAGTGAAACCGAGCCCAGGTAGTTTGAACACATGACTAGACGTGTTTTACTGCAATACAAAATTACGCCGCACATTACTACAGGCCAGGCACCCTGTGAAATGCTAATAGGACGGAGACGTTTGGATCTGCTACGGTCGCATTTGGCGATTAAGGTCGAACAGCGACGGTGTTCCATGAATCAAAGTGCAGTTGAAAAAGCCCCATCTTGAACAGTGCGAAGTATCGAGCAGATTTACGTCAAACTTGAAGCTTCAGATAAGGAATGGGTGGAAGGATCTGTGACGCCAACAAACCACAGTCTTGCCGATACGCTGTCAATTGACGGGAGGATAATAGGCCAGAGTTTAGACAATGTTGGAACTAGGAAGCACGAAACAGATGTCGGACAAACACCTAAGCTGACGGTACAGGTTTCTACAGATTTGCTAAGGTGTCTACGCTGATCGCCATGGGAAGCAAAATCGACCGAAAGTTGCCAAGCGAAATTTGGTTAAATCTAGCGGTGCAGGACTCTGGAGAGTTTGCATGCTTGCATGCCCGTTTGTCAATCCACAAAAGAACTTTGGTGTGACTCTAGCGACTGACTGGATTTGTCCAATGATTTGCACGCATGCGTTTTTTATGATACTTGGATATTTGATTCAGCTAGAGGGTTCACCTTCCCATTGTTTGTGCCATGCTATCTGAGAGGCCATTAAAGATACTTCAACTTTTACTGGAGAACCATGTGACAGGGCACCTCAAAGTAGTCAACGTAAAGTCTTTTGCCGAAAAAAAGCTCAATTTATCTAGAAGTTGCCCGGAATTCTCCACTTAATTTAACTGAAATGCACTAAACTCGTCGCTATTTGAGTAGGCTAAGCAAACGCTTCGGCGACTGAAAAACATTTTAGGAGACAAATTGACGAAGGTCATTGTTTTGACAATCCTGTCTTCAGGTGAATGCATACTGGGGGATTATAAAACAACAAGCGAGAAACCCATGCGAGTGAAACAAAGACAGTGCGGTCCGCGAGTAACTGTGTGGAAACTCTTCACACCATGATCGATTGGCCTGAGTAGGCATTGGTCACGCGAGCACAACGTCAAGGGCTTAATGCATAAACAAACACCTCGGATTGCGTGCGAGAATCGCAGTTGTCTTGGATGTGGCTAGACACCAATAGGGAACACATCATGGTAGCAGAAAGCCGCCTTGCACGATAATAAGAAAGCGTTTTTGGAAATGCTCACGTCACCCCAAACGGTGACCAAAGCGCTAGTTGATGTTCTTTTATTATCTCACGAAGCTGCCCCGTTTTGCCTATTGCTTATTCTGCCGTAGAACGACACGTGAAGGCATGAAGTCTCATGATTTGGACATAAAGGGCAAACTTTTTTTGAGATGTATGAGCATCCGCTGAAAAAAAACCTGAATGAGGCGACCGGATAGATTTCAACAAGTGTGCGAAGTAGACGCCAAATCAGATAGACTTTGGCCAAATCTCTTTCGAAACGAAAACCGATTTTCTCTCAGCAATGACCAGTTTGGCTTCTTCAGTTGCAGGAAATATGTTCGGGTAATCATCCTCACAAAATGTGTCCCGTAGCAACAAGTTTAGCTTCGGGTTCACTATCGGAGATAAAATTCGCTGCTCTGACAGCAAATGGTGGATCTGAATAGCGTTAGGGACCAAGCTGTTGTCGATAGTGCTCTGTGCCATCCAGATAGGTTTTACAAAAAGCGAGCTTTGAATTAAGCTGTCGAGTGTTCTTCACAACCACCCGGTTGGAGCTTGAAAAAAGTTCGCATTTGTATCCTCGGCTGTGCAATGAACGACCTGATATGTATGCCAATTTGTCTATACTGGCGAATCAATTGCCGAAGTTTCGCCAGCAGAAGGCATTGCCTCAAAACACCCGGGGAATTGAGGGTACCTGTGCTCACGACAGCTCAGGTGTGTGTAAACATACTGGCCGGATGATTCTTGGTTTTAGCGCGACCTCAGCATCTCAACTACTTATGTCTAGGCTTGGGTAAACTGGCGGTATCCCAGCCTCCGTGCTCCCTTCAGGTGAGATTGCAGCAACACCCCAAAAAGAAGTTACAGGTGGACGATCATTACTATCACTGCTAATCCATAACCTATCTACAAATTTATCTCTTCCATAGAATAACACGCCTTGGACCGCTCTTGTCTTCTATCACACAATGGATAAAACTTGTATATCTGGGAGGATAGAACGCAAGTTGTGCCCATATAATGTCTGTTTTGAAGACCCTGCTGCACACATTCTAGTCGGTGTTCACTATCATGGATATTTCTGAGAGCAACTCAGGTGTGGCCACAGCAAGAAACCGGTTGTTTGACAACGGTCTGCTTCCAATGATGCAGGCCTAAAATTGATGCGCCATGTTCCCTCCCCTTATAAATCTACAGATAATAAGGCAGAAAAAGCAACCACATCCTTGGAGTAAAAGTAGCCAGTCGTTGATTGTTTCCGCTGTTTGGTACACTAATCAGATGGGTTTTCTTCCACAGGCTAATTTATTTAATTTAGTTACGATTCAACTTGTGCGAAAGTTTGCAAAAGGACGCTTATGGATTATTATGCTTTGCTGCGAGCAACATACTACTCAGATGATTGCAGCTGTATCGCTGTGTAATAATGCGCCGAAGGTACTACCGATTGTGTTCGCATATTTCTGTGACACTACTCTTAAAATCTAGGTCAGATTTTAACATTTTGCCCTAAAAGTATATGTTTAAAAAACAGCAAATATTCGGGTTCATTCCTGAAAATTCGGAATTTAAGGTTAAGTTACGGAGCAATAGAGAAGAGTCTTAGGGACGTTGCCTGCGAACCGTGAATACTTCCCAATTTAACGAAACAGCCTTGCTGTGGAATATTTACCATGACTGCTGCAAACATGGACGCACAAAGCGATTGTGCAAAGAAGTTTTTTTAACTCAAGGTGAGTTTGTTTTTGCGGTGGTGAAAAAAAACAATAACACTGTTACCAAATATGGAGCGTTTGCAACAAGAAGGGTTATATGGATGGGCTTTAGATGTCTCGCGAAATTCGCCATTGGAATTTGTTTGTTATAATTTGTCATTAACTATTATTGGCAAATTTAAAATTGATGGCAGTTTTACTTTTTGTGTAGGATAAATGTTCTTAATTCGGGGATGTGCTATCACACTGCGAATTGTTGGAAACTGAAAGCAATTTTGAGTTATTGATTTTTTTGCTTTTTAAGGAAACAAATTAGTAAACCAATTAAATGTTATTCATTGTGACTCACAAAAATTTCCATAAACAGACTTTGATTCCGCAGCAAACAAAGTAGTATATTACTTTTTAAACCATTGTTCTCTGTAAAAGAGGGAAGTAAGTCATGCACGAGAAACGCGATTGGCATACAATCATCACAATCATTATTTTTGACTAAATATCCCGAAACTAAGACTCAGACAGCCAAATTAAACCGTAATTTTGAGCTCACCATTCAAGATAGGGGGATTTGCTTGCCCCGCGTGAACATACTGATTCACCGAAAAACGATTGTTCTCTGAAAACTCAACTGCATTATTGTTGCAACGCAGCAGCTTCTGTCCTATTCGACAGTTACAATCACCTAGATATGTTCGTTGAAAATTTTAGTAAGACTGACCATCAGGTGGCGCATAGAATCGATAACATAGGTTGTTTTTTTCATAACGTTCTACCTTCTATCCAGGGTATTGTGACGCTTTTGGGAGTGTCCGGAGATAGCATATTTGATCATTTGTTCTGAGGGTTATCAGGTGCCGGTAGGTACCTTCCACGATTGTGTGCGCGCATACTACTGGTGAAATAGGCGAGTAGTATCTGTTCGAATATCAAGGATTCGGCCAGAATCTAATTTGGATTTTAGTATGGAAATTCCTGAAACGCTCTTCAGTGCTTGTTTGCTGAAATTTTGCTATTCAAATGACGTCCATAAACATGCAACAGGATTCTTGAAAACGTTCAATTTTCAATGATATTTTTAATTTCGTGTAAAATAGCTACTTTGGGGCATTTCGCTAAACAGCCTCGCATTCAAGGGGGCTATTCATTCCCCTGTTACATTAGTTATCACATAGAATGCTTTGTTGTGAACTCAAAAGCACTTACTGTTTATCTGAAAAAACATTATTTGTTCAAACGTTTCTGCATTTCATTAGTTCGCAGTGAGTTGAAAGCCGGCAGTTTTTATTTTCGTAATGATGTAGTTTAATTAAGAAACGTTGCCAGTGAAATAAGTTTATCCTCCTAGGTTCAGTCAGCCAAAAAAATTATCAAAGACGATTATTGTTTCCTTCGTTTTTGAGTAGCTCTCTGGCTTTTTATTCGTATTCCACACCGTGGGCCATAGAGAACGGTATGTTTGTGCAATTTGTGAGAGAAAGAAATCGCTTACTACAGGCGCAAAAAAGCTCCACAAAGAGCAGTTGATCGAAATGCATTCTCATTAGTTTGCTTGCACTCGAATAATTGCCGCTGCAGATTATGTCTGGGTAGTAAGGTCCACTAATTGTTCAAATGGCGGCCAATGTTTTCCGATGGCAGGAGAATGTGTCTGGAAAACGGTGTAGATTACAAGCCAGGTTGTATTAAATTTCCCTAGGTGGTCAGATCTAGATATCTCAGGCAAATATAAACTGCTTTTGTCCAAATACAAAATATTTCCTCGTTTACTTCATTAAGAAAATGAACTCTAAACCAATCACATCATCAATGGAATGACCGTAAAGAAACCAAGAGGAACTTGTTTTGAAATAAATTTCAGGGTTACCGAAATTGCTACTTTTTCCATGGTTTCCAAATTTATCCCACGTTAGAATCTTTCATCTGAAAGATGCTTTGTATAAACCGTTGCAGGATAATTCACACGGAAGGGCAAACGTCTTCCCTAATACTCGGCACCCAAGATATGATTGCATGAAGCACACTTCCTGTATGCGGACACTGTTTTATCTATTTATGTTCATATTCACACCAGTCTCGTTTGGACGGTCGTTCTCCTGTCCTGGCGTAATTATTCCGGTGAGCCCACACCAAATGGGGGAAGCAATGGACTCGAGTTTCGCTCTTATTAGAGTTCATCAGCAGTGCATATCCAGTAGCCGTGCCGGGAGTTGAACCCCGGACATCTGATATGCAAGGCGAGCACGTCACCACTACTCCATTAACGCACGTTGGACGCATCTGAATTTTCACGTCTGATCAGGCGAACGTGTTCACGCTTGAGCGATGTGATTGGTGTGCCCGACTCATCGAACGACGACCCAGTAACTGTCCTGGTTGTGACGACCGATTGACCCGCCAGTCAGGACTTCCCACTCAGGTGGCCTGACACACGCTTGAAACCCACTGGGCGACATTTTGGTTGCAGTTGCGGGGTTTTGCGGGATAGGTATTCTGTTCACATCTATTTATGTCCGTGAGGGGAGATGTCGACAGTTGTTAACAGTATGTTAACATTTCTGATAACCGTGCACCGCATAACCTCCTACACACATAGATCTCGGTAAGTTATTCACTTCTACCTATATCCACAAGGTACTGGAAAAAAAATCACCAGAATAATTCAACTTATGTTTGCTCCGATTTGGATTCTTTAAGAACTACACTGCAGCAAACTACTACCCGGACATTCAAATTTGATTTTGTTTGCCTTAACAGAGACTTTGAATGTTTTTTCTGAGGTTTTACCGAGGTCTGTCATAAATTGCTGGAGTTAAGATTACTGACAGCATTCATTTGCGCAAATTGGTTAAATTTCACACAATTTGCCTGTAGATTGGGACAAAAATTGCTTACTCGGATTGGTGTTTGAGGGTATGTTAATTTCACAAGTTTTGGGTAAGGCACCAAGTAATTATAAATCGCGTGACCGGCCAAAGCAGGCTCTCGTTGTCGTTAGAATTGACATACTACTTCCAATTTACTCTCCACAACTGCGAGGAATAAAAACAAACGAAATTGAAGCAATGCTGGAAAGACACTGATTCGCTGGCTTCTGCTAGTTACCGGATCGATAACAGAGTAATCGATGTGTTTGTTGCAGTCATTTCGGTTCACATTATCAAGACTATCAACAGCACCGTTGTCATCTACAGGGGGATGATGTTGCACAACGGCGTACCGAACGAGTTGACCGGGTCAATCCAATGGTCTGTTTCTACACATATGTGGCTCTTGACTGTGTGCTTCACGATCTGACACTGGGATTACACACTTCATTCATCGCCTTCCGTGTCTTCCTCTAGATGTCGTTCTGCAATAAATAGCCGTATTCACAGAACTTGTGGGAGACATGGACGACAAGTAGCCAGGCACCCGATGAATGAAACCTCCCTCTTTTAAGAAGTGGCCCGGGGAATCAGTCAGCATGTGTGACTCCTTGATGTGGATCCCGTAATTGATGGATGGACGGTGCTATATGCTGTATAAGTGCGCGTGCACCATACTGCTGATCAGCCCCTGGTGGCTGAACGGTTAAGTGTTCAAACTAATAGCCAGGAGTTTCGAAAGATGCGCACAGCTGATGATCCCCAATAAGGATAAAACAGCTGTACAGTGCTGCTGGGATTTCCAGCATGGGTTGGCCTCACTTATGTGAAGAGTTCTCTACGAAAAACATTCAACAGTTTTAATTTTGCCATTGTAGTACCCGGTGATAGAGAGTAATATTGAGCGCACTAATGTATAAACTCTGAGAAAACTGTTTTAGCTGAGCGTTTGTTCGATAATCTTTCGCGATTTATGTAACTGAATCGGTATTCTGGTTACTCGCGAACCAAATACAGACGTTTTTTGTTTTTCGTTTGTGTTCCGCCTTCTTCCAAAGACATCGGTTAGTCTTTCACTAGCTATTATCTTCAATAGCAATGAATATGTTTTCGAAAATACGTCTTTAAAATTTCACAACCGTTAATTTTTTTTATTTCTCCAGCCACAATTACTAATTTTTGTTTATTTGCTTTGGGGAATGTTGAAGCTATATATGGGTTTACTTCTACGAATATGGCCTAAAACCACCAACGTGAATGTTTATATAAACTTTGTTTTGATTCCGATTGCTGATCAAAACGCTGAGAACAAAAAAAAACTTACAGATGATTTTTTGCGTAGCACGCTCATTGTTGTTCCGAGAAGTGTTCCTTATGCCAACACCATCCGGAAAGAGCACTGCTTATTTTGAATGGCGCAAGTACGCCATTTTTTGTACAGACCATTTGCGTCAGCACGCTGTATTCCCGTTGCTCAAAGTTTACCAACTAGAAATGGACGTCCTCCGTAATGCCCGAAAGCATCGAATGGGATATGAAGCATCCGAGTTTGCGTGGGAAGAGGAACCATTAGTATACTTCCCTCACTTGCAATGACTGTATGATTCTATGAACACAGGTGTTAAAACAACTGCATAACGGTGGCACAGGTGTACTCGAAGCAGAAATAAAAACTCGTGCGTCCGCGGGAAAAACAAACCCCATGAGCTGATTCCATGTTCGCGTTCTTCGGGTTTAGCTAGTCCGCTGGACTATTATCGTTTCCACCGTCTTAAAGAAGGAAATTCACTTAACTTCAGACAAGATTTCTCTAAAAAAAATTGGTGGATATCTTACTGTTCGTCAAAGATGAACTGGCAAGTCCACTCAGGACACGACATTCCGTGCTACTCGATATATGCACGCGACTACGTGAGAATCGATAACACGAGGTCGTTGAGGTTTCAAAGGTTTTGATAAATAAAAATGACCAAAGACTTTAAGCTGTTTGCAACTGATAGTCCTGAGATTGCTAAAAAAAGTGAGCAGTGTATTCACAGGTTGAAATCCATGGCTGGAATATCTACACCCGTGGTAGCAAGCGTACACTGACCGTCAAAAACATGGAGTACTTTTACGCACTCATCATCACTGGAATGTTTGCGTTCAAGCGAGACCACGATGAAAGCATTGTGCGGATTATCAAACCAAAAATTTGTTCCTAGTAATTTGCTTTTGTTTGATTGGAGAGAGGCCACTAGAATCAGCCCAGAATTCCTTGTTTCAAAGGACCCGCTAAAAGACTTACAAGACTCTGTGCCTGAAATACAAACTTTTAATGAATCACACAGAGTTTCATGCTGGTTTCCACTTTATCACCATAATAAAGCCCCCCGATAACCTAAATATTCCCGTCCATCGTTTTTTCATTTTGAAAGCAATATTCCCACCGTAGCCTCACCCGACTCTTTAGACCATGTTTTCATTAGCAGAGAGGATAAACTGTCCTCAAGTGAAAACAACTAGTCGGGATTACAGGTTCCCAAAATGGTGTGGTGCACGGACGCCAGAAGTAAAACAAACAGCCAGAATTCTCAGCTTCCTGGGACAAGATCGGAACAAACTGTATGAGAGCGCTGATTCCGACTGGCACGCGATGCCTCAAACAAAAAGTGAATGGGAAATTCCCCCTTCGCTCACGACGTAATACTATCTGGGGCGAGTATAGCAGTTGAGGTAAATCACACATATATTCGTGTCAGACCTGTGGAACTTCCTCGCCGATTCGCGGCACCCAATCTACCCACAGGTTACCCCATTGCTGTTCACCCATTTCATCAAATTACCATCACCTCAGGCTTTGCAATGTGAACTTGGTTGTCTGACAATCCTTTTCGTCCCGCTTTATTCGTTGTTGCCTACGTTTTTTCCCACAATCAAGCTGATTTACGATCGCTGTTGCTAGTACTCGGTTCATATTTATCATTGGCTCTGTGAATGTTGCTTGTTTTTTTTCCATTGCAAGATCGGAACAGCCGAAGACGTCACCATTCCCTGACAATGATATCTGTTGTGGTTCACTGCCTACCCAAATTCAAATTATCATCCGGCAACAGGTTTTTCTCATAACACCTCTGCATTCCGGACTTTAATAAAAAACACTTTTACCGTAGCTTTTCGTAGCTTCTAAGCTGCGGTTTGTCCCCGAAAATTTGCGCGTCGCATATTTTCATCTACCTTTACGAGTGGTCTATTTTTGTCGCAAATTTTGTTCATCCCCTGCTAAATATTTTTCGGTATTTTCCCATGCAAATTTCCAGAATCAAGTAAGCAAACTACTGGCAGCGCTTTTTGTTAAAAATTTCAAAATACATCTTCTTTATTTGGTTTCACACAAAAAAATCTGCAAAACTCCATGGAACATCCTTATTCCAATCTTGAAAACAAATTAACTAAGGGCTGTCGGGGAGACCCAGAATAACGCCGCTTCGGGAAAAAAACACGGCAATAGTCACTTGTGATGCTACGTTAAGTTCGCGGTGTGGTACAGTAGAAAACACGTGCCTTATAGGATATCAGTACGATGTTACTCAAACACAGACCAATCGAGTTGTTAGCTTAGGTTCGGTATGGTTACCGAATCGTTCGTTGGAAGTCTGGGGTTCTTACCGACGCAGGTGTAAATACCTATGCGATTTCCCACCCCGGACATAGTAGTCCTTGTTTTTCAAGTCATATGCGTTGATAATTTGTTTGTAGATTTTTTGCATCGGAAAATAATCTAGAGACCTACAAATCAGGCAAACTACTTACATCCATGTCAGCGACGATGTAGACATTTTTCTATTATCTCAGATACCCTGATGTTTATAAGTTTGTCTGCTACCAGTGGCAGGTATTTTCATTTTCTTCTCAATTTTTTTAACAACAACACTGTTAGACGTTTTAGACACTGTTTCTGCCAGCGGTAGTAATCCACTATCAAAATTTCCCGGGCCGTTACTTGTGAGACGTTGTAATTGCACAAGCCCGTCCTCACCAGACCACCTGTTCCGAGAAGCATGACACCAAGTTGGGCAAACCGATCGTATGCTCACCTTCTGCTGTTTTCATGCACAATTCCAACAAAATAAAGTGGTATTTAGTAGCTCCCAACAGAAGGATCGCAAGTTGGCCAGAAAAACTTGTGCATGGTGCTGGGTCTTCTCAGCAAGGGTAGAATTTAGCTGCCGGATAGGGTCTGCAAAGGTCTGCCCATTTACGAACGTGATATAGCAGTCCGGTTGACATCTCACAATACGATATTTATTCTCCTGTTGTAAGTTGTGCTGACAGACTGCTGGATCCAATTTTTCTGCGTAAAACGTGTCATGTGAATTACTGGTTACTATCAATTTCACAATTTCGCGATCTGGTGTGTAACAGTCATCTAAAATACTTCCTCGTATAGGATTTCAAAAGATGCTCAAATCGATCGGTACGTTTTATGTTGTTGTTAGCTGAAAACTATCCTTTGGACCAGCGAATGAAAACTCATTTATCCCGTCTTGTTGTGACAAATATGTAATCCGTCCAATGATAAATGTTAGTTTTGAACTTTTCGACGTCCACACTGTTTTATCAATGTGGAGTAAAATCGGCCCAAACTCTACCCGCAGAAGCCTGTGAACTGGAAAGTCCTCCACTGTGATACTTGCATCATCTGCGAGATATCGCCGGTCGAAGGTACCGAGCCATAAACCTGGCCATACACGCATTGTGACGGTCGATTAACCATCATTTTGGAAACAGTGTTTTTCCAAACGAACGACCAACTCCCATAAAAAGTGTTTCAGATTTGGAAATTTCAAACAACAATCTACAGAGATGATCTCGTCAGCTTCACCTGACGCAAGAGAGCCCTGCCTGGTGGGCGTTCGTGTGGGCCATGTTATGAAGAGACTTGTCCGTGTAAGACGTGCTTTGTTTGTGGGCTGCAGACCGCACTGGCCTGCCCACATGGCCATCATGTCAAACTAAGAAGATGAACGCCTTACAACAGCTCACCATCTAGACTTTGTGAGTTACCATAAAGCCTGAAGGCTATGAATACTACTTACTATCTTATTCTGTCGTTGTGGATCTACAACGAACTCACTTCGAGTTCACTCGGATCAACCGAGTAAATTGTGTGATTTAGATGAGTAGCAAAACGCATGGATCATAGTTTATTAATAAAATACTGTAAACTCAATGGCTAAATAATAGGATGGGGGATGATCCTTGGAATTTAGAAAACAGTGTATGACACACTAACCGTCTTGCAGTCAGACTGATGACACATGATGACGCTCGATTTTTGTGGATGGATGATTGCAGTGTCAGTTAACCGAATTGCGCTCTCCAATAAGGACAGCATCTGTGTTGCGCGCGGCATCGCTCGATAAGCGTTGGTTTATGTGCTGCAAGCCAGAATGTACTTTTGGGAAATCACAGAAACGCTTCTGTCGTCAGCGGACTACTCAGTGTCACTTCTCTTATCAAATACATTTAAACCGAAATAGTCGATGCTTTGGTCGTGGCGCCTCATGTGATTAGTATTACTCAACTAGTATACGGGTAGACAAACCACGTGGCGTTTCGCCTTTTCACGTTCGACGTTTCTGGAGGGTATGCTCAGTAGCAAGGTCAAGGATGAATGGCAATCTAGTCCCAAGCCCAAGCTTTGCCACAGCTAAATGTGTCCACTAAACCGATCAACGTAGTGTGCAACCGCTGAGTATTTGATCTCCTAGTCCTGGCATCAACCATATTAGCCAGTTTGTTCTTCCACAGCATAGTGTCCACCACTGGTGGAATTACAGAATGATTGTAATACATGAACCGAGTTTAGATTGACGTCGCGCTTCAGTGGGTTTCAGCGGTTTTCCGATGAGTGAAGTGTATATAAGAGGGCACATAACATTCAAAAGCGATATCTGTTTACCGGTCACATTTGTTCCGCTAGTCGCTAACACCGCCAAGTCTCAGGTGTTGTTCTGGTGAACCTAAGGCCTACATATCGTTTTCCGAAGCACCCAGAAAGGTTGCTGGATTTACCCCTTTTTTTCGGTTCAAAGTTGGTCTTTTCCATAATCAACAACTGTGGCACAAATTTCTAGAACAAGTGCGTCAGTCAATGCGCCCCACAGAAACTGTACCCATGAAGGACTCACTCGGCAGCTTACTTAGGACAAATTGAACTTAAATGATCACCTCATCCTGACATAACATCATATACTATTACATCTCCATATTACATACCTACCAGGAAGGTCACATTCCCCGAAAGTAACCACTGAAGGCTTGAAATCTACTGAGACTCTCAACTCCGCTAGATGCCGACCAAACAGACAACGCCCTCGATATGCAGCGTGTGACAGCCTCGTATCGCAGCCAGATAGCGTGAGACAGCGTTGGACCAAGTTCAGACAATGTCCCATTAATAAAATAGCTTGAAGCCGTTGTATTTTCGCACTCATGCTCCCGCACTCGTTTGTTCGCAATAAAGCTGTAGTGTTCCTTATCGGTGAGTCTTTTTCCGGCACTAGGTACAAGAGTGGGGTTATCAGTCAGATACAACAGGTTGGCAAATCAGCAGACATATCAATACCAGTTATTCATATAACGTACTTTTAAACACATACAATTAATTGATTGTTGTTGCGTCATCCAAACATACGCCATAAAAGTGCGTGTTTCAAAGGACTACAAACAGGGACCCTTGGGCTGGGCTCGGATTCACTTCTCGAACAGGCGAGGGAATTTCGGCAATGTCAACAGCAACCAACAAAATTATCCGTGGTAAAATTTGAAACTTGAAGAGGGCATTTTTAAATGAATTAGACGCACAAAAATTTAAATTTCCTTCACAACATGCGGCCATCGCAGACAGGATGTTTTTTTCCACGTTTGCTTTAAAGAATTTTATTCGTGGGATTCGAGGATTCTTCAGGGAACTCCGTGTCCCAATGCACTTATTGTCGTCTTCCTGCGCCGCACGAATTCTTGACACACAAAAAGAGCAATCACCACAAACCACAAAAACGTTATCCTATTTAAAAAGCCTATTATTTCATCCACAGATGAGCTGCGTGAGTAAACTATTATCGTTTATTTTTGAAGAGCATGGTCACGGACATAAAAAGTGAATGCAAGCGATGAATGCGAAAGGTTTACAGGAGAATATGAGATAAAAGAAAGAAATGTCTCATTCGAAGTCATGCCACCAACAGTTCCAGTAAGATAGAATGAATCCCAACGTACGTAAGAATTTTGGTAAGGAAACATACGTGTAAAGTCTAACAACCGAAGAAAGGACAAACAATGCTGAATGCTCTTCAAGGCGCTCGTCAAGACTCGTACATCAGGCACAAAACATCCGTCATACTGGATCTGGTGTGAGATTCAATGGCAAGAATGTACATTCAACGCCATGTGCCACGCATAAAAGTGTCGTACGTACGCAGAGAGCCCACAATGGCGAGCAAACACAAGTCACTGACTGTGACTTTAGAAAGTCCCAGTCCAATAACAGCTTTGGCGGATTGAGGAAAGCAGATCCCTCGATAAGAGATGATCATCGGTTGGTGGACCAAAAAGTCCACATCACAACCAATTGCACGTAGGGCTGAGATTATGGCGAGGGAAAATTCATCAGCACCATACTTCTGCTTTTTCTCATTCCACACAGTCATTCCGCGCCCATCCGAGACTATGCTGACGTCTATTACAGTTGTTCGGCGCTCCCGAACGGCGATCAGGTCAGGCTTGATGAAGGCTTTCGAAGTTGGTGCTCTCAACTCCTCAAAGACGGTGTAGCCCAGGCGACGGGGGCGTTTTGCGAGTTCCCTTGCAACCCGATTATGACGAGCACATCTGGCATCATGCGTGATCCAGCAGGACTGCAAAATATGCACCAAACTCTCTGGTTCGCCACAGTTTCCACGACATAAGATCGTCTGGCCACCGTGACCATGTCGAGTGCTTCTAACTCTCGTCCTGAGCAGCGACTACCTACAGAACTGCTCCATATAATTGCTGTAATCTATGCCCTTTCTTGTGCACATATTCTAACTGTTGCCTTCAAAGAACGCGACTTTTAATTTCGTTGACATTTTTGTAAATTTTAGATAACTTCGATGTGGTGAAAAGTAAGACATAAAGGCTGGATCCATTGTGATTTGTATGAGTTCTGTATGAATTCATGTTAGTATGCATAAATTTTTGTTGAATAAAAAGACTGCAACCATTATTCGAGAAAAAAACCTGTTTCAAATGACGGCCTGTCACCGCAAAAGTCTTCGCAGTTATCTGTCCCAGAAAGACGAAGTTGCTGTTATCTCATTTGTTTCACTCTTTTCGAAAAGTGATCAGTGTAATTCGTGAGCCGTCAGCCATAATAATACCGTCAGTTTTTGAAGCGAATTTTTGAACTTGGATTTCACAGATATTGCTTTCAAATTCTGCGAAAGATAGCCTTCTTCTTGCCACAGCAGTGAAACTGGCGTTTAGTGAGATCGCTGATGACATGCTGACTGGGGCACACTGTGTATCTTTCAAGTTAGTTTTATCTATAGGGTGCATGAATGTCCTTTCCGAACGAACATTATGAAGTTTCTGGTTGGCTGGGACAAACACTCTCCATGAGCCAATAAATACCCTCATAGAAAGTTTACACGTCTTCTACCGGTTGCATTTCTGTTCTGCCGCTGCTCAGCAGTGTGATTAGCTTACATTCAGAAAGCGCATAGCCTCACCCTTCTTTTAAACCCAGATCACCTGGTCACCTTTCTGATTGACTGCTAATCAGCATCTTCTCACCGGTATGTTGAGTGTTCAACTGATGGTCGAGAGCGTTGCGGGCTTGAAACACTCTGGATTTTCATAAGAAGTGCACTGTTCAGCAGCCTCAACAAGGCCGAAATAATCTTGGCTTCAACGACAGGGCAGAATGCTCAGAAAAAATCCCCACGTTCCCCGAAGATACCAAATAATTTCACAGGCAATTTATGTGACAATCTATTCCGGGAATCAGTGAAGGGAGCTCACTTGAGGTGTTTCTAATAAAAGCGATTCTTTTGGGTAGCGCTTGGATAAGTTAACTGTGGGCCGTCACATAAGCGATCGCACACAAAGATGACGTTCTCAAATTTTGAGAAGGATGACTGCTTTAACCTTTGGATAGGAGCGCTTCGGTAAATTACAAAGGGCATGACTGAGGTAACACATTTCCATTGTTCTAGAAACGTGCACCCGGGTTAAGAAAAGGAATGCGTTTTTACTTCGACAGATGAGAATGACGTGGTCGTCATTGACGTTAATTCATAAGTACATAAATGCAAACTGCACAAGTCTTATCACGGGTCACGTGATTTGCAACTGTGCCCAAAATCTTGCCTGCTCTTTGCTTACGTGAGATCCACAATGCCGCCCGACAGTACAAGGGTAAACCCGATTCGCTCCCATTAGAACAGTCTTCCTCTAAAAATCCTGCAATGGCCTGCAATTAATCAAAAACGTTCCAGCAGTTTCCAAGCGTCTGTGGCATTAACTGAATCGGCGGTTGCTGACAGGCGATTTCGTTAGTCGAAAAAACCTGAAGAGCTACTGGGTCGTCCTTCAAAGAGTCGGGCATGCCAGATAGATCGCCTGTTCAGACGTAAAAAGTCCAATACGTCCAGCGAGCGATGGTGGAGTAGTGGTAAGGCAATCGAATCGGATGACACAAGCGCGGAGTTCAAACCCTGAGAGGGCCAAGAATAATCAGTGCTGACGAGCTCTAATAAGAGCGAGGCTGGAATTCGATGCCTGTCTCCTTTAGCGTTGGATTCCAGGAATAATTATGCCACGACAGAGGGAGTGATCGGTAAATTTTCATTTACGAAGCAAGAAATTTCTGATCGACATTCTGTGACGTCAGTGTAATCCAGTAACTAACTCTCTTCAAACGGAAGGTGGTGTCTGCGCAGGATGTGTACACTACAGGCGACACAGAGACGATGCACATGGTGCCATAATTGAAGCAGTGATTCCGCCGAGGAATTTACCGCCAGGGTTTGTCGCGGCAATACGAGATTCCGATCCACTGTTGGGCAAATGTGACTGTTTCAATGGACATACACGTTGTGTGTTAAAACGTATCCTGCAGCTAGGTCAGCGCCAATAGTTTTCGTCTCCTTTAACTCACGCTCCGATGTCTAAGGTGAATCAAGTTTAGATTAGCACAGGAATAATTCTCATACATTTCACTTCCGCACAGCTTTCCTTGGAAAAGTGAAAGGTGAGTCAAAGTGTGAAACAAAACCCCCCAAGGAGTTCGATTAGCCTTTTTTTAACTGATGTTTTCTTAAATATGTTTGTATGTACTGATGGCCCGGAAGGGTGGCGCAGTGTGCCAGACCAGAGCAGTTGGCTAAAAACTACCGAGTCACCAGGAAAATTCGCTTTACGCTTCCTCTGTTCCCTCGAATTCTTGCAAAATTTGCCAGTCCTTGCTGAGTGCATAAACAGCTGATCGCCGTCGGCATTGTTAGACTTCATCAAATTACATCAGTATTTACCACAGCCTGTTTACAAATACAGCGATGGTATATACTGATTAAAAGCGCGAGCACATCGTGGAATCTGGAATCGGGCTTGAAATAAACCGGTCAAAAGCCTAAAATTATTAAACTCAAAGCACTTTTAAATACCTTTGACAAAAGTGCTAAGCTTCTTTGCATTATTCAGATGCTTTTTAGCGAAAGCACGTTTCCTAACATAGAAATCGTTAAACAGGAAAACCGTGAATATACATAGCCAACTGCCTTGGATGTCCACAATATATTTTAATGTAAGACAGCTTTGCTGGTCGACACACATAGAAGAATTGGGTTTGAAAGTTTTGCTTGTCAAACCGGCCAAGCGAAAAGATCCTTCATAATGCAAATACCCTAACAGGTTCTTTCTCGGACAAGAATGATTTTGCTCCTAGACCCATCAACTCTCTCCTAGAACACACAGCAAATCAACGTGAAATTCTAACTTGCCCATAGTGACAAAGTTTGTACAGGGTTAGGAACATTACAAATAGTAATCTATTGAATCGTCTACCAACCTGAGTTGACAACTTTGCAGCATTGCCTTACCATTTGTAAAAAAATTGTTTCTTCCTTAGATTTCGTTACTTCGGATTCTCTACTTATTAGGTTGGTGTTATTCACAGGAGGAAAGCACCAGCATGTACATTCAGGAATTAATCTTCACCGACTCAATAGGTAAAATGTCCTCCAAGCAGTTCACCTTTGACGGCAGATGCGTGTTTGTCGAAAATCGTGTACTTTTTGATAGTAGGACAGAAAATGGGAATGCCGTGAGCTCGGGGACTTCGCCTACCTGATGAAATTGGTGATGAACGTAACCGATCCTGGCCTGTCGCTTAGATTCGGACAACATTACGAGTAATGCGTTCAGTTTGAAAAAAACAATCACAGGCAAAATTTCATACACACTCGCTAGCCGCGTTTTTATGGTCAGGCTTGGTTTCAGGACATTTGCAGCATTGCCGTCCAAAGTCATCTTCAGATTAACTTCCCTGTTTTGGTCAATAAAAAGAGAATAAAACAGGAAATACACTCATTTGCGAATCAATTTGGTTTTGCGAGAGACTCACCGGGAACCCAGCTGAATCTCCCGTTTGTGATGTTTCCAGAATAAAATAAGATCTGCCGCCCATTCGGTGAAAAAGCATCCAACAATTGTTGAAGAACCGCCCAGAATGAACATCCAGGTTTAGGGTAATTTTGCACCATTAATCTGTGAATAATTCATCAGCTCAGTGGATGCAACGTTCCCAGCTATGGAATGGTGTGCCAGCAAAATAGAAAATCTTAAACCATGTCACTTAAAATATTTTAGACCTTTTGAGTGACCCTTTCCATTTTAGGGGAAACAATGTATTGACCATGATAAAAAAACGCTCCATTTAAAAATATCCAATAGTTTTGAGCATGTCACTCAGCTTTCACAGAGGGGTAAATTTGTCATTCTTAAGCGATGTGGCTGCTTCACTCAACTGCGTTGTGCTTTTTGGGAGAAAAAACCTCTGTTCGCTGATACCCCTCCGCTGACAGTGGCTTAGGCTGAAAATTCGCATTGCCTACGATTGGAGAATATTTTCGAATTTCCGACCACTTACCTATTTATCTGAAACGCGTATGGTAAATAACCAAAACGTCAAAACATTTACTCATATGATCCGTGGGATTAGCTTGAAAAAGATGCCGTGAAGTACACCAAAACGCGGCGTTCTTCATTTTGGTCGGAGACGTTATTTCGTTTCCCGTTCACCTGTAGCCCCCTTTTGGTGTCTAGCTGCCATGCCACCAGAAGGAAGCACGAGGGCTGAGATACTGCCAGGTTGCCCAAGCCTAGACAGGGGAAGTCGAGAGGCAGAGGTCGGGTTCAAACCACGGGCCTTCCGGTCAGTAAATTCGCGTTCCAACCACTTGGGCCATCTCGCCCCGTTATTATTGCGAAGTAATCGCAAAGTAAAAAGAGGTGAAATATGCTGGGTAGTTTGCATTGGCCTCAGTTGGCTTTGGGACTCACTTCCAAATTTATTCACCAAACCAGGAACTGCTAGTAGTATATTCCACATGCAGAAAAATTGATGTCCACATTTTGTGCACTTGAATAAAAAGTGTTATTTGACCGAGAGTGATGTATTGAGTGCTTTGTGGCCAACAGTCATCAGATTGTGAAAATTCAAACCAGAATACGATCCCGGAATCCAACAAGGCGATTTACATTAACCGCTCAGCTCCTAGGGTGTCTATAGCAGGAAATCGGGCCAATATCCGAGAATGTTTGGGAGATACCACCGAATATCACCCCAAAATTCTGGAATGAAGAGTCTCCATAACCTCGTTGACAGAAGCGTTAGTGTGGTGCCTGAAGCATTTGCGCAAATAATGTGGGCCACATTAAAACAAACAAGGAACTACCAGCCTGTCAACTCATGCCAGATATACCTGGGCTAAGAACTTGATAATGGCTACACGTGAATTCGGTTCCTGAGAAGAATCTAAAAAGATCTAGTTGAAAGGCATGCGAAATATGACGTGCCTATTCGTTGGTACAATCGATCATGTTTTTCATATGCTCGAATACAATATTTTGACCACTCGGATAATTTTGAGGACTGCTGGCTCACCATTCATCTCAAACATAATAGCGGACGTGTATTTTATTTCAAGTTTAAAACAGCCTCGTGGAAGGACGAACCAATGAACATGGAATATTCGAACTGATTAAAGTTAAAATCCAAATCGATCATTTTCACAGATATTCTCCGAATGATGCTTAGTGAGTAACAGTATTTTATTCCTATCGGAATTTTTAAAGCACTATTTTGCTGGCCGCCAGTGCATGCTCATCGGTAGTTTCCCCTCTGCTTTGATCTCGAATACTGGTTATAGATACTGCTTGAGTAAAACATTAAGATGCCGGATTATTAGGCAATGGTTAGTAAAGCTCGCTCAAAGAATATGCGGACGAAAGGTTTTTTTCCGAGGTACTAGACCTATCGGCGTTACGGCATTGCTGTTTCGGCATTCACCACTGAAGATTTTCTGAATTCACTTTGGCCGCAAAATAAAAAATGCACGATATGCCTACAATAGTCACGGCAATAACAGCAGCGTTCATTCCGAGCTGCCAGCTGCTAAAGCTTTGTCCTTTTGTATCGAAAAAATACCGTTAAATTCCATTTACGATTTCCTCCGGTCAGTGGTGCAAATCCCGCGCGAAGCACAGTGCATGTGCATTAGGATTGCGCAAATCGCGAACCTCCAGATCGATTCAAACTTGCGACCCTCGGCTAGCAGATGAAGACACATTTGGACAGATTATCCATCCACTCTTCATGAAAGTCACGCCTCTTGGGTGTTCATTGACTTGCTACTCAAACGAAGATTTCTCAGATGGATGATTTTGACAAGTACATTTATTTTCTCTTTACTTAGGCATTTAGTTATCCATTACTTGAGGAGCAAGCCAACAAGCTCCAGTGAAATCTGATTTCCCTAATTGGAGGGTGGTTGGCATTGTGTTCTATTCTAGATCACTGCCTCGTCGCATGAATCCTTTCCAGCTTCAACCACGTTTTCGATGGTAATAAACAGAATGGTACGGCCGTGAAAGATGGCTCCCAGTTACGGTTTTAAAATCCTATGTATTAAATCAACATTGTAGAGTACAGGAACTGGTTTGCTCCGGGGAAACGCAAAAAAAGATTGCTCTTGACAGCTGTATATCCGCGCCGACAGGGTGGATCGAAATGCAATGCAGAATTGTTGAATCTTACAGTGATGCGTGTAAAACAACTGGGCTGCAGTAGATCACAAAATTGTGAGCCGAATGACCGCCAGAAATATACTTACTGGCAGAAGATGAATGCAAGCTTCGTTCGTGGGGCGATACTTCCTAAACAACCCATCGTTGAGTCAACAAAAAAGCACGTCAGAACGTCGTAAATCGACAAAGGAAAGGAAGTATTCTGCAAGGTGGAGTCCATCACAGCACGTTGTGCGTTTTGCTTGATATAATCAAGGTCTCCCTCCGTAGGTTTGCAGGCTAGATTGCTGGCCAACTTTTGCAATAGGGTGTATTGGCAGTTGGTCGGATTAACACGCAAAAGCGGGCTATTCTAGTTCATGCCTATGGTCTCTGATAGTTTCAATTGCGTTGGTTTCTCTGGCCAAATCTCAGCTTCAAAGAAATGCGGCAAATTCAACTGGCATTTCGGAGAACTGTGTTGACAAAAAAGCAAAAAAGCAGTTTAAATGAAGTTGTTTATTTCAGTTTCAAGTAAATTACGCCAATGACTGTTTGTTTGTGGCAAAAATTCCTATCAAACAGAAAAAAATTATTGGCGTTACTGTCACCTGCGCCTGAAGCCACCGTCTAAATTCCATGATCAAGCCTTATGCATTTATGCTTAGGTGACGACAGTATGGTTTTCATGAGTGCCTTATTTTCTGTACGCAGTGTCCAATGTCCGCCTAAGCATCGGTACGTTTATCGTTTGGTGTTCCAATATTTGCTACAGTGTTCTGTTTGTTGTCTTGTATTCACATCAGCAACATCGATTCAAGTTTCACACGTATAGTCGGCGTTTACTTGCATATTCCCATACTTAACTATAGAAACCCCTCCATCTCATTGTACTGCATCAAATATGGGTCTTCGATTTCTCATGAGATGATGAGATGCATACTACTACTCAGTTGGTAGTAGTTGGTTGCTGAAATTCGCAGGTCTTTGGGTTGCTATTTCAAACTTCGCTTACGAGTGAACTGCCTGTACCTAGTAAGGAAATGATCTCGCAGAATAGTAATTTATTCATCGTCGTCATCATCGTGGGTTAGCAGCTCAGTTGCCCTGATTTCACTTATCGAATTCCAACAACCACACACAAATAGCCGGAAAGCTTATTCTGTGAATTGGACTCACACTTACAGGGGGGCGTCATCACGACTCCACCAGAGCACTTTTCTTACTTGTAATCGAGATGTTACTGAAAGATTGCGGGGATGCACTTAAGCCTATCCCTGGATTTAACCGTCCTGCTCTGCAACTACGCCAGCATTCAGTTGTCCGTAACGCCAACTAAGTTGGCGTTCCTGACGGGCGAGCAAGTCAGTCGATTGGCGAACTGTGGATAGCCACTGGTTCCTTTTTTTACACGTCGGGTACGCATCTGGTTTAAAAATGTATGCGGTCCTTTTTTCATACGTGACAATTCAGCTGCGTCCAGGTGTTCTGGTGGGGCAGCTGTAACCCACTTGCCTCGCATGTCATGTGAGGAGTTCGAACCCCGGCATGGCCAAGAATATGCACTGTAAACGAGCTTCCGTAACAGTGAACCTCAAGTCTACTGCTTTCTCTATTGTTACGGAATTCGACCAAAGCAATAATAAGGGCTTAGATCACTCAATATTGTTAACCAAACTAACTAAAGGGAAGAAATGTCGTCACGTCTTGAGGTCTTGAGTTGACTTATCGTTGAAGACGACTGGTGCGAGTTCCTGAGTGAAGGTCCGGACGTGGGACGTGTGTTCTCTGCAGTATAGCTGTTACACGCGTTCCGTGATTTTCCGTGGAGGCTTGTGGATCTCGGTTGACTTACTTCCTGTCCTGTGCCCGCGCGGGTATGTGTTTTTGTGCCGAGTTGTATGCCTATTTATTGTGCGCGGTGTGAAGGGAGGGGGTTTCTCTTCATGTTTGATACTTGCACGAACATGAATACAACTTAACCTGCTATGGTTGAAGTTCGTGAGCCTGACGCGCGACGCAGGTAGTAGCCCCGTAAACAAAAATGGATGGGAAATTGTAATGTATATGTTGTCAGCTAGTGAGACAGGAATTGTTACGTGATTTGAATGTTTGTGACGCCTGAGCTAGTGATTGACCGCTACAGCTCAAATGGATTTTTACCCGATCTTCATCTCATTTTTTGTTTGGTCATCTAGCAAGTAAGTTAATTTTGTGTTCAAATTCAGAATTTTGTTTGCTGTTTCAAGTTCTCTCAATTTCTTCGTCACCTGGTAAACAATGAGATTTAATGGCTCCCGTTAGAAAGATCCACCAGAATGCTCCTTATTTTATAACAGTCTGCTTTGAAAACGCTTGTGCATTTGGATGACAGGAGCATTCTAACATTTGCGGATGTCACCTAAGAACCACTGACAGGTACCAAAGGCTGATCAATCAGACGTAGGCTTGGTGAGTTAGATGTAAAAATTGTGGTGTCCGGGGGTGAGGGAGTGCCGACTCAGCCGCCGTGATACTTAGTCGTGAAACTGGCTGTCAGAAGACTGAGTCTGCCACCATGTGTACCTGAAGTGCTTGATACGTGCGCCAGAAATGCTCACTTTACTTTCAAGCAGTTCTTTCCGGTTTTTAAAGCCTTCTCACGTGTACCTTTGGGCGTATTCATTTGTGATGTGCGTGCTAAAGCCAAATGGCTTCGAGGCCCTGGAGGAGAACGTGGCTAAATGACAATGGGTGTGGGGATTCTCGTTGAATCCTCACCAGCAAAGCTTGTGCCCACGTGAATTGATTCACCGCAGCCTTGCCAATAGGCTTCGGACTCAAAATCTTTGGTTCACGGCTCCATTCGTTTTACCATATAGGCCCTGGGTTATGCAATGTCCCAGCCCATGTACCAACACATATTACACACCTGAAAGTAATCGCCTATTTCATCGAGCATCACTTGGTGTCACCAGTTGGGTTCCGTTGCTGGAAAAATCATGGCGGCTAGGAGAAAATATGCCATTGTTGAAGCCAGCGTTTCGTCTTTTTCACATAACTGTTCTACTTGCCCTTCCTACCGCTCTCCCAGAAACATCTCCGTAGATGTATTCCCCACGCGTTCGCCGCTCCTTCTGGAATACCCACGTGGGCTTGGAGCAGGTCTTTGTTTGTTGTGTTTCTCGTTGCGTTGTTCAGCGACGCGCAAGACAAGCATACCTGACCTGGCCGAATAGAAGCTCTCGGACACTGGTCTGCCAGAATGACCCACTGAAGTTCTTTCCAGACAAAACTCCACCTGATGTTGATTCTTACTGGATGATACTGTCCGCAACCCTGCAGGACGTCGAGGGCTTTGTCTGTAAAAATGCCTTATCCAAAAAGTCCAGGGCACCCGATCTCGAGCATCACCTTAAAATTGGTCGAACCTTCGATACTTACTCCTCGAGGCCAACAATAACAGTTAACGACCCCTCAGGCTTCAGTTAGAATGCATCTTCCCGGATTGCAGAAGCAGCATGCCCAAAGATGTCCCCGGTGAGCAAAACCATCACCAACAGCAACGACCTGCTTAAGTGTAAAAAAATAGAGTGCCGAAATTTTTGGGCTGAACGTGTCTTAGATTCTGGACTACCTGCAAGAGTGCGGCCGTGGACGGATAAATGAAAACAACCGAGGGCTTCAGAGACAGGCAAATGTTTTTCGTCCGTCAAGCGTAGCCAAGCTACTTGTGCTTAAACGCCCTCTTCGAGCATGAGGATCGGATGACATCTGAAATATTTGACTGACTGGGCCCAACTGATTGTCCCAGCCAACTGAGCTGAGTCGATGTTGATACCCCTTTCCAGCAAGTTTGTTTTGATGCGTGGGAGAATCCGCAGAGAATCGGTCTGACTTGTGATGTGACCGAAATGTTAATTTTGCTTTTTGTACGCCGTCTTAAGAAAGCGCAGAAAAAGGGGACCAAAGAAAATCGCGCAGAGTTATCTCGGAGAAGGATCCTTGTGACTCGTATCTTCACACTCCTTTAGTTGTCAGATTAACGGCATCAAATCGTGTTGGTGTTCTCCGGCCCTATCGAGGTGCTTGACTCCTGGTTGGCTACTTTCAACACGCTAGCAAAGCAGTATACGCCCCAGCGTTTCTCCCATTTCCTGAGCTGTTTCACCCACATTTGATGCGGTATACGTGCGTGAAGTACCTATGAAAGGTTTTCTGCAAGCAGGGATTTCAAACGCGGGTGCTCACTCTCTCCAATCTTGTTTAGTTCCATCATTGCTGTTAAGCTGAGGCAAAATATCCGGAATCTCGTTGTTTAAATCTTTCTGAGACGGAACCTTGTCAATCCGAATTATGCAAACAATTATGCAAACATTTTCGAAAACGAACAGGAAGCTGGATCATTATTGGAAAAGCTCACGACTACATCCAGCGCAGCGGTGTGTGCTTTGAGCCCACAATTTATAGATTCATGCTGCACAAAGTAAGATATTCAGCTGTCCAAAAAAGTTCAAGGATTGATCGGGAAACGCAGTTGGTGCATGCCCAAATTAACGCACATATCTGAATGGACAGAACTACGGTTGACACATGCGCTTTTTGTGGCATCAACATGTATCCCAGTGGCTTAGGGTGGTCACTGTTTTAAATGACTGTTTCCCGCATTCCATTGTGTTAGTGTCGGGAAATGGCCAACCGAAAACTCCTCCGCAGTGGCCCCATGACAATGATTTTATCAAGGTATGGGGAAACTCCGACCACGTCACACGTCAATCGAGTGCAATGGAATAGGCTGCGGTGCGACTTAATTTTCAGAATGCGGCTGGAATACTCTGCGGTTTCAATTTGCATCCAAGCTTCTGAAAGATCCAACCTAGCATAATACGCGCCGCCGTTCATCTTGGCTGAAGTATCATGTGGTAGAGGCAGTGGATGGTGATGATTATTTAAGGCATCAGTCATACCTGTAGAGTAACCGACGTAGATACGCACTGTCAAGTCCGGTTTTTGAAAAACAAGATTTGCGCAGCCCACTTGGAGTAAACCACCGGTTTCAGGACGCCGGCATTTTCGAGGCACCTGAGCTTCCCATGGGTGCTTGGTAATGCGGCGTTTGGCATTGGACTTTTGGGTCTAAACATTGGCTGGATTTTCGGATGCATAAAGAACACCGCTTTCGCATTCGCACAGGCGACCATCGTATTTTGACTGCGGTATAAGAATCGCGGCATCGACAGGGCCACTGGCCGAGACACTCAAAATTTGAGTTGGCGTTCATAGGCATAGGCTGTCCATCGGCAATGATGGAAGAGGCAGACGATAATTCTAGTCTGTACCCAGGGTGTTAAGCTCAAAAGCGTACAGGGAGACAATGCCACAATCTCAGTCAAAATCACCAACCAAATGAAGCCCACCTCCTGATACTTTTCTGATGGTGTTTGTTGATTGTCCGTAGTTCATTGACTCAATGTTCTTCCAGGTGTGATGAGGAAGCTTCCAAACCGTATGGAGCTGAAATCCACGTGTGGTCTCGGTGGTTCTGATCGAAGCATACTTCCGATGAGCCTTGGCCTGGATATCATGGGTAACAAGTACTGCGTCAAATCGGAGTTTCGAGTGCCCTCGTCGGCCACGTGATCTCCAGGGCTGACTGAGTGTTCGAATGGGCTTCCCTGTCCAGCACTTGCTTTTCTAAACATGTGTTGTTTTTAAAAGTGAATTCGCCCGAAATACCATTAGTCGCAATGTCAGTAAACTGATGGGACTGTGCTCTATTTGAGTTCCGGTCGACGGAGGATTGCCCCAAATTCTTTGTGGTAACACTGGAAGCAGGGTGGAGTAATTGTTGCCCAAACATAGCCGTGTCATACTTGAATAATGCAGCGTTATGCTGAGAGATCGTTCAATCCTCTGGAGATGCACTTGAACTGAGCTCCCCCCGAAGTAGACAGGTTGAATTGTTGACGCTCTGGGTTTAATCTACTGACATAGGAGACGTCGCATGCAGACTTTTTCCTCCCTAGATTTGTACGTTGATGGAGAATATTTGACAGGGACAAGCGCTTACTAAGATGCTTTTAGAGTTGTTCCGCGGTGCCCTCAAACCTCAGACCTCTTGTGTTCCGTGGCATAATGAGATTGGAACAGAGTGTGCCTTCCGTTACGTGGCGTTTTTTAAGCAATAAACTCACACGTCGGGTGTCATCTTTGAGCCTCGTGTCGACTTGGAAGATATCTTTTGTAATATTTGAGCCACTGATAGGAAAACAAGCAAGCATGAAGACCAGAATGAAATTGATATTTAATCGGGGGATTTGCATTTGGGCAGAATTTTGTGGTTAAATTTTCATTTGTCGTAGCGAAGTTTCATCAATCGCAACTCTCGCCGGTCCGGTGACTTAAACTGTTGCGTCTTGTGTTGGCAGGTCCTTTTCCTACATTAATTCCGAACAAGCGAGTGGAGAACGTTACCAGGGACTCCGCAATATCTAGAGTGCGCTTTCGACCCTGATCCAAGCTGTCCTTGAATGAACACATCATCGTCGGTCGTGATTCCATAAAATGCCTAAACACTCAGCGTTGTCGTCTGTGCATCTGTTGTCATTCATCATCGTCGGCCGTTGCTCATTTGATCGATTGTTTGGGTGTTTTGGGTCCCAATAGGTTTCTGGCATTCTGGGAGTGTGTCCTGTGTGTCAGACTACACTGCGAGCTGAATGGTTGTTCGGCTTGTGGACTTCACCTTTTCGGATGAAATAGCTGAGGGTTCCCCAGGTCTATAATCGCCGATGTCTCAGAACTATGGTTTCAGTCTGCAAACACTCCCAACAAAAGCAAATAAATGGATATCATTGTACGCACAGTAGCACGCGAATTGTTAGGCGGTAACCCATTGTTTAGTAAGATTCCTATGGAATGCACTGCGACACATTTTTCGCAAACGAAGGTGTCGTGAAATACACGACTTCACTTTCAACTCAGAAAATATTCGGAGTTTCTAGACATTTCCGATGGGGGCACATTACGTTGTGAATTAAATGCCTAATGATGATTTAAATTTATTTCGACGACCACCTAAAAAAAATCAAGAATGTTGTTCAACCAGCTTATCTTTAACTAGGATTATCGAAAAATATTTTTGCTTGTAAAGAAATGTGACATTACATTCCATACCAAAACGATAAACCTGCAAAATATTTCAGCGGGGGTTTACGGACAGACGGTCAAAGAGGCCTGGTCTATTTAGATACCCGTTCATCTCTAAACCTGTCCGGTTATCAGTGCACTGGATGCTTATTTCAACCGCTTGGCTGGTGACTCTGCGCCAATAGCGCAGATATGCTCCATTTCGGGGGAAAATGGCCAGCTGCGAGAGCGTGACGCGTGACTTGGTCCCTGGACAGCTCTAGGGACCACTGGTCGACATCCGAAGATATGAGGACTGATTTGCGTGGACAACCAATTGTCCCCTTTTGCTTTTTCTGATTTCATAGCCTATCTTGTTTTTTTTCCTTTCATGATTACTCGTCATTTTATCTGCTAACCTGATGACGACATCTCGAAAGTGTTACTTTTCGTGTTTGCTTTGAAGCCATGGGAATATTCAGACAAAAATATTCTGACGGGAAAAATTCGGGTAGTACAATTATCTTGCAGTGGACGGTTTAAAAATGCCTAAAGTATTATCGGGTAAATGAATTCACGTGGTTTCCTTGTTTTTACTAGTGGAGGCGTTGACGAAAGCGCTGGACACTCTTGTGGGTGAGTTAGAAATTTTTCTACCCGAAGATTGATTGCAACCAGCAGAAAATATCTCGAGACAAATAGAATTTGTTTTGTATCGTCTAATGCACCGGTCGTTAGCACAACTTGAAACTAGGAGAAAAGGAATAACCGAATTTTCTTTGGGCCATATTTCACAGACGCCAAAAAGTAGTCACCAGCGCAGAAATTCACAAAAATTAAGGGAAAGAACAGACCAACAAGCAGTATCACAAAGCGTTCACGCAATATTGTTTTAGACTCGGTACACCATCGAACTAGTGTACGTTTGCAACACGAGCCAGCGGTTACCCTCCAGAACATATCATCGCGGCCATCCGAGTGGCTATAAACTTTTGCCGTTGAAAAGCTCTGTTTGATTTTGCTCCGCTTCGAATGGTTTTGTTAGATTCTTGCACATCACCTTGGCTCACAATTTATCGAAAAAATCGTGTTTGATGTAGGTGTGTTTGCTTATTTGCAACCGGGCAAAGAGTCTATCAGGCGGAGTCGGATAAATACCTGTTATTCGTCAGGTGTTTAAAAAAGATGTGCGCATCGCTTCAACTAAATTCCAATTGTTTTCTGCGTAATTACAAAAAAACTGAATTCACGCTTCAACCCGCAGATAAATAATTAGCAACATCGGAGTGTAACTGAAGTCTTTCGTGTAATTTGTTTGCTTGGATTTTATCGGGGTTCCTAAGAAATGTTACCATTATATAGTGATTCCGCAATAACCTAAAGAATTCAGTCGCAAGATTCTGGGTATCCAAAGTGCCAGAAAGGGGCCATAATACGTTAATGGGACAGCAACGTTGTTACTAACCTGACCTGTAGCTGATGAAAAACGTTCTTTGCTGCCAAGCCTCCTTGCTTCCACGGTGATAACATACACGTTATCCCAATGTGTTCTGCGACAAACTGCGTGAAATGAACTCACATCAGCAAACATTAGGAAGGCATGGTGGCCTTTTGCGTGATGATTTCGCATCCAAGTTTTGAAGTCCGTGACGGGAAGATAAGCGGAACTGTAACCTGTCTAGTTGTGTAGCTCTCACATCGCCGACCAGCCACTCGCAAACGAACGGTTTAGTCTGTAAATACAAATCCGTAGCTCGTGAGTTCGTGAGATACACATTCCTGGCGATTACCAGCATGGATGAAACCGTCACTCAGGTACCCCATGTTTCTGATGATATAGGGCAGATTGTTTTAACACACTACTGCAACACATTGCGTAACTCGGTTGCCTCCATTTTTATCACTTAGAGTTAATAAATTACCAAACCGCGCCACTGATTCCAGTAGGACTGACCGCACGTGGGACCGTTTGGCAAACAAATTACGTTTATAAGATGGCAGATGAAATCAGGGCAAATGATCCTAAGAGAATCTGTTTGACTGATAAACATTTCCAAAGAACTACTAGCCGAAGAGTTGAAAAACGGAGCAGCACAGTCATTCTGCCGTATGTTGTCCCCACACTGAAATGAATTCGCTATTTATTCAGCCACATTTTTCGCACGTAGTAAAGACGCACCGGCGGTTTTAGAAATTTTCACTTTCATGTTTTGAGTCTAAGCTTCATTTATTCCTCCTCTGGGTCGGTGTAACTCAACCAAAACGTAAACCCCAAATAGCCCAATCGTCCAGAAAGACGTAGACAAAATAGACGCACTTATTGACAGTAAAACCCATCCTGTCTGTACGATCCTGTGCTAAGGCCATGATCTCAAGGCAAAAAATTGGTTACTTAGACTAAACGCACGATCTAGGAGTCCTATCTGACAAGTAACGGGCAGTCTAATTCAACGTAGGACGGTCAGGAACAATTGCGGCGAAACTGAGTTCTACGAACTTCACCTGCGTTTGTTCGGTAATCGCAATTGGGCAGTCAAGCAGTATATTGAATTCAGATGTGGGCAGACAGTACAGACAGGTAGACCGTGGTTCTATAAGAAAATAATAGCAAATCGTGTGCAGAAGTAAAGGAAAGCTTACGGCTAGGTTGAACTTTGGGCAGTTAGCAACACAGGAGGGTACAGAAAGGGGCAGTGTGCTATCGGACAAATTAAACGGGACAAATGTTGTTCAGTTCAAAGTTGAACAAATGTTCCACAACAAGCCCAGAAATGTGAGCATATCGACTACAGAAAACAGTTAATATAAAATTGACTTTGTATAAATTAGAATAGTTCAGTCTTGAAACTGGAGCAGCCACCGCAAGGGTAATGAATTGGTCTGAGGAATGGGGAAACACAAATAATTACGTCACGTAATTCACACTGTCTATTGCTCTCAACTTCAAATAGCAGATATTGTTTCATTAATTAAATTCGCGAAATATTGAGATCTCGAATGCGACAAACGTAGCTTGAGGTGTTCCTGCCCGCCCATTCACTACTCACAAGTGATATCCCAGGCCATCAGTGATATTGACCATACAGGAAAATAACCTCCACTTCTGAGGCAACTGAAGAACGTAGTCAGAAGGTTGATCTAGGTGTGGACCGGAGTAGATAGTTGGTCTGCGATGTGGAATCACAACTAAGCAGACGACATCAACAAACTGGCTAGTTCATTTTTTGCGAATCGACTAGGTGCTGACTGTGCGCGTCTATCGGGTTGCTATGTGTGAAGTAGGGTCAAAATCCACATCGTTGCAGACGTAGTGATCAGGCTATCCCGCGGTCGAGAGTTCTTGCTTCATACTTTGTACTTTTGATGTGACATTATCTCGGAAAATATATCTAGCGAATGATCATCCACTGTGAATGGCGATTGGAAATTTCTTGAAAGTTACATAACCGAAAACTTTCTGGGAAGTGAGTAGGTGGATTCTGCAACATTCAAGAAAAAAAACGTTAAATTCAAGCCACTTTATTTTAGCTGCATATATAACGGGGATATCGATCATACTTGAATGTATGCGGCGTTTTTCTTCCTGAAAAGCAGTTCCCAAAGATACCTATGCATGGTTATAGTGGGTAAGCTCTCACGAGCAACCTAGTGAACTGTTCTGGACTCACTATTTGTGGATATGGTTAGCCGCCTCATGATATGCAAGTGCTCCGAGTGATAAGACAATCTGTGCCTATCCTGTTATCTGTGGGCACTGCGTTTCACGTTGGCTTGCAAGGGGAATACAGTTTTTTGTACTAGGACGTTTTACTCGGAGGCCGAGGATGCCTAACGTTTGATTTCTATGGAGCAAGGAAAATGTTAGTGACAGTTGGTCGACGGAACTTGAATTTATCTGATTACAACTGTTCGGCTCCTGAATAGTTCTTTACGAATCAAAAGTACTTCGACCGGGCCGTGAGCTTTCGGCAGCAAAATTAACTTTAAATACGAGTTTCCGGGGCTTGTTAGCTTAAGCACAATTCAAGGTGTTTTTCTCTGAAAGAAGTGACAATACCACGGTTTGTCATATAGCAAACTTGTCAAACATAGAACTGTGTGGAAATATCTCAACATTTTATGGATCCCGTGTTCTGTTTCGCCTTAAAATGGGTAAACAGGCTAAACGGCGATTTCAGCCTGTAAGTGAATCCGATCTAAGCGAAACCCTGTGCCGTTTCATCCTTTTCGAAACTCAAGCGAGTTTTGAGTTTCCGCGATCTCCTGGCTAGTAGTTTGAGCACTTAGTTGTCTGAACACAAGTGGCACACACCTGCAGTGTGGTTAACTCACACTTAGACAGGACGTAGCGCCGCTTGTCACTCCATCATGGAATACACGGCACGCTGTCCCGTATGGAAGCTTCACTAAGCGGATGAATACTGTTGTTCCCCTGTAAGATTTTAATATCGTGGAGCAATTCAGTGATGTTGTTGGTATTTTCGTGCTGTTGTAGACTTTTTATGATGGATAGATTGCACGACAATATTCTGCATTGAAATCTCAAGTCGGCTCGCACTCTCAACAATGAGCACTCCGCAGAATCAGTAAGACGTAAGGCAAAGAAAATCACGCGAGGTTCTGCATCAATTCCGGGTTGCTTTGTATACCACAGTTTTCATTTGAAACTGCAGTTTCCCTCGACAAGAAGCCATCATAATCATCCCTCGAACGCATGCCAAATAATTTGTTTGTGCCTGGTTGTCTGCAGACAGGCCCACAGGATCGGAGTGCTCCAGGGGCCGAACGAGTCCTGACGATAAGCCTTCGAACGTGAATCGGTTGGACATAGAAGCGGAACTGATGTCCTGAAGTGCAGGACAAGACCTAACAGTGGAAACTTCATTCGTCCGTAGGACTTGGAATATTTCCACGAGATGCAAAGAGATAAGTTCGGATGTAAACCATGAATTTGGTTTGCGTTCAGATTTCACAGCATTAGGCACTGCTTATGCGGGTAGCGGTCATAAACAAAAAATCAATGAATAGACTTTTGAAGGCCTTAGAATGCTATCCGGAATCGGTACTCTCTAGTGGATTGGCCAATGGCTGTGCTCACCCATTCCCTGAACCCGACATGATATGGTCCTTACTGAATTCCTTTCTTTGTTTTAGCCTGACGCGCGCACATGTGTTGTCTGCATGCGTTAAAACGTTTGTGTGTGCCGGAAAATTCCGGGTTCAATCAGTTTGTGTTGAAATAACATATCTTTTTTAAATGTGTGATCTTTTTGATGTCACAAAGACGTTTGATGGGCAAAAAGGTTTTTACAGTTGAATGTGTGTGCGTAGGATAAAACTGTTGCGTGCTGTTGATAAGTGTGATCATACAGAGGGTGATCAACGGCACATTTTGCAAAAGGACACACATCACATTACTAGAGTAAAGTGATTCTCGCTATCTAAGAAACAGAAAACTCAGCTAGATCACAAACATTGCGGGACGTCATCTAGCGACCAGTTATTCTGCATGTTGGTTCCGCAGTATCAGTTGATCAAGTGTGTGACAACAATTTCTGCTGGTCATTTATATATGTACGTTCAACGACAATACCATCAGTCTAAGTCACTCAGTTAAGGCGAACGCAACGGCCAGTGCTTTGACCTCCATAAGAACCTTAACAGTGGCATCAGACCCTTTACGCGGGTCTTAGACCCGCTTTGGGTGAGGTTCGATATTTGTCGAATACCTTCAGCAGCATGGGCTGAAATGTAGCAATTAGGACAGCCGTTTTTCTGCAATATTCATGGTGCCATAATCGTTTTCCATGCAGATGTTGCAGGTTTAACAACTGGTTTCCTTGTGTTCGTCTCCAAGGTGGCCGGGGCATGTGAGATAAACTAGCTGGAAGTCTTTTTGTGAGCGACCGGGTGACGAAGCAAAACACATCGTTGAATGATATCTACAATCTTTTTTACCAAAGTTTTTCTATCCTGATGACCTTTTTTCGGTATTCTCCAAAGACATTTCATGGGTGCTGGTTGTTAAACTGAACAACCCTATTAACCTCCAGGCCCATGCATTCAAATCCATCGACGTAGGGCCGTTTGTTCCCGACTTATTTCCTAATCATTTGAAAAAAATCTCACATCCTCAATCAAGAGTCCGCTTTAAAGCCAAAAATGCACGCTGTATATTATCCCGGTATCTATTTATCCCAACTGAGTATAAACGAACGGTCAAAGACGTTTGTCAAAGCTGTGCTAATTCGCAAACAGGGCGATAGGTCGACGTAGTCGTAAATAGTCGTATTGGTGTGCAAATGACACTTAAATGAGTCAAGCTGAGTGAAGCAAACCAGTCACGCCGCTTTGAGTTCCCAAATTTTCAGAGAATAAAACTGAGTGTAGCAAGATTCGTCCGGTCAGGTCATAGTCATCGTGTCCAAGCGGGCTGCATCCCACAGTCTAATTCATTGGTTTGATACATTTTTCGAAGAGTCTTATCCAAACAACTTAACTACATGACTTTTATCTATCCTATTTGTGGAACACAACCAACGTGTTTTGTAGTACGCTCTGGGTGCAACTGATTCCTCTGTTCGGGCCGGTCATCTGACGACGGGTGGCTGACCACGTCTTGTCTCCTTTCGGTGCTTCGACCGTATTCTGTGAATCATCCAGCTTGATTTAATCCGACCAGTAAGACATTCGAGGAATTGTGAAACTTGAATACTCGGACTATTCTTCGCAGTTTAACTGCTTCTTTGTGGTAATCTCACTCAGGACGGGTGCCAGTTGCAATCCTAAGGAAATTTCAAGAGCAAACCACGATAATGGCAAAAACTGTAGCGAAGAAGTAACAACGAATACATATGTCCACATATCCCTATCGCGTTTCCGGTCATTTCTGATGGCTCGTGATATCACTTTATGGTTTAATTTTCTTTGAAAATGTTACTTTTGGGGCTGCTGTTATGTCATCTTATAAAGTAGATCCTGAATTGAAGGACTGAACAGAACGGTATGAATTTCCATGACTGGTCAACTTACTTCTCATAGTCATCGAACAACGCAGTCGAAAAGAATGAGGATCGACTCATTCAGGTAGAACTCTCCTCCCTTCATAGTAGGAACAGGACTTTTGATTCCTGTGCAGTTGCATAACCAGGAATTATCGATGTCTACCTCAGTACCAAGTGGCTCAAACTTATGATAGAATTTGGGGCGCCGTTTTTCATTTCACTCTGACAAGTTGGTCGGAAGGTAGCACATTTCTGAGCACGAACTACACGCCAATTATGAGCGACATTCTCGGTCGCTGGATTCTGATGAACCTGGTTTCCTCTGAGTGTCAGATGTTATTTCCAGCTCATACAGCCTGGAAACTCTGTCACACAGACTTATGAATGTTGCATAATTCAATAGAAAAATATTGCGTCAGAGCCAATCAGTTTTTGCTCCACAGAACCCCCAAACACAAATATGGTGAAACGGTTCATATTTTATACTTAGCCCTTTCTATTAGGGCAATATGGTATGGTGCACTTCCAGTATATTTTCAAAAACCAACACAGTTCCTGCAGGATGACACCCCCGAAAATTATTCCACTGCCAGTACTTCCTTGTCCAAAAGGATC